>QVNW01002267.1:0-46989 GCA_014825475.1 Pseudomyrmex flavicornis
GTACATCCAGCGTTTGGCTCTCTATTTTTTTCGGATTTATATAATTAATTTATATACTAATTAATAGAGCCGTATATTTGTTGTAAATAGTTTTATAAACTTTACGATCTGTAAACTCTCGAAAATATTTAAATAAATTGTGTAATTTTCTTTTTTTTTTACGAAAGAAAATATTTTTTCTTGTAAAGAATATTGTAAATATTATAAATCTTGTGTAAATATTTTTATAAACTTCACGGTTTGTAAACTCTCGAAAACATTTAAATAAACTGTGTAATTTTCTTTTTTTTTACAAAAGAAAATATATGTTTTTGTGTCTCTGCTGCGTTTTAGCATTTTTAGTTCCCTAACGAAATCCCCAGTCCGAAACCGTACTAACGATCTTAGTAACGAGTTTCATCCAAGTGCATCCACCAAAGTCGATACCACACCCTTCTCTCGGCATCCTCTTCGGTACTCTCCTCTCACACGTCTTCCCGCGAGCGAAGCTATTTGAAAGGGAAGCACATTTCAAGGTTATTTGACTGTCTCTGCGCTTGGTACCGAGAGCAGGATTGACCCCGGTCCTCCTCTCGTCGGGTCTCCCAGGGCTGTTGCCGTAGCAACAGGCCGAGCCAAGCCAGGCTTTCCTAATGCGTTTTCATCCCACCTACTATCTACCCTCGCGTCGTCGAGTTTTCTCTATCGGCCTCGAGGGTGGCAACTGCACCCGGCTGGAGATCTTCAAAAGGAAGAAAACACGGTTTCACGAGCGCCATTCGTTCGGCTCTGAAGCGCTGGCTAGGGGGGGGGGAGAGAGAGGGAGAGGACGTGGCGAGGTCCGACGAGAGAATCGTTTGAAAGAGTTTGGAAAGGATCCGGGGGGGGGAGAGCGAGCAGGGGTAGAGCGAGAGAAGAGAACGAGAGAATATCCCGTGAAACACATCGCGAGACAGCCGATAGGACGGGCGTTGCCATGCCGACGAATTATCATTTGCGCCCCCGTGCGTCGCTGCGAAGGGGAACTCGTTGGCACCCTTCGCACGGCGCCCTTCATATCTGGCCCCGCCCCTTGACGGGGCGTCGGCACGGCGTCGGTATGGATTTTTTCTCCAGCCTGACGTTCTCCACTTGAGAACGGCGCGACGCCTAAATTTCGTTCGGCCTGCATCCCTCTTCCGCGTCACCCTTCCGCGCTTTTCTTCTTTTTTTTTTCGCCGTCGCGGCTCGAGATAGATCGGCGGAGATCTCTCGAGCACGCCTGGGTCGCGACGACCTTTTGTCACCGGTTTTTCGCCTTCTTTTCTACCGCGTGACTGGCAACACGGATGGCTGGGTCGATGCGGGCGGCGACGCCAGCGACGGCTGCGGCGACGACGCCCCGACACTCCAAGTCTTCGAAAGCGACGCCGTTCTGATGAGTTTGAAGGGCACGCCGCTCCACTGAGGACGCGATTCGTTCGGGAATTTCGGGGCTAAAACATGTCGATCTCCCATCCTCTTCTCCCTCAACTCCTCGTATAATCGACGTCGTCGTCGTCGTCGTCGTTCTGTTGTTGTGTGCGCGAACACTTGTAAATTCAGAAACAAGTTCGCGCGACAGGTTTTTAATATTACGCGAAGCGTATTCTTTTTGCAAATAAAAAAACTCACGTTGGCTCTTATATAATAATATTTATACCCCCTCCCACCATTTTTTTTCTCGAAAGTAAAATATAAAAAATATTTAATTATGCGTTTGGACTTTGTTGCGGTTACGCAACTCAAAATCGTGTGAGCTTACAATTAATAAGTATATCGCTTGCGTGAGAAATATAACTGCCACGCACAAGAACAACGTATGTGCGTTATTTTAGCGGTGGACATGATAGCTGCAATTAAGCAAATCTTCATAGTGTGAAATTAAATCTTACCCGAGACATGCACTAATTCGAAAATTGCTTTTTCTGAGTTACGACGGTACGATGATTGAATACTATTTTACTTGTGTCTCCTGTGTGCGTCCATCGCGTACTCTATAATTTAATTCCCTCATTCGTTGCTTATTTATTTTCAAATCATGACGATGTTACTTGTTTACATCGTAATAATATCAGACGTTAAAACGTGTCATTTTCTTATTTGCCAGCAACTTATTGATATATTTTGAGGAAAGAAAAAATTTATTTTTTTGCGGCGATAATTCTAATATGATAAATTAGGTACATTGAAACACTTAATTTTCATCGAAATATTTAAAACTGTTGTTTTTCTGTCGCGCGTTCTGAAAAATCTTTTTATTGTGTGCTTCTCGCTTTTAAAATTCTCCATTCTAAAAGTCTTGGAATTCGTTCGCCGATGCGGGCGAAAGTAAGCGAAGAGGCGACGATGAAGTTTCCAGTCGAGTCCACAGAGATAATTAAGCGCGCGTTACTCTCCGAGCCGCATACGCGGCTCGGTGGAATGGCTCATGTCGGCAGAACGAGTAAGAAGTTCTTGCCGTTTGTTTTTTCTGCAATTTTCTAGGGAGAAACTTCGTGCTCCCGCTCCGCCGAACGAATTTCTGCGTTCCGCGTCAGTAAAGCCGCGCGGCTTCGATTATCACTAATTAATGCTCTAACGAGTGCTCGCGTCTGGAACGGTGGCTCAGCGAAAGGGGCAGCCGAGTGTTCTCGAGTTAATTTCTATAGGGATTTGAACAGATCAATGCGGGTTTCTCGTGTCTCTCTCTCTCTCTCTCCCTCTCCCTCTCTCCCTCTCTCTCTCTCTCCCTCTCTCCATCTCTCCATCTCTCTCTCTCTCCTCTCTTCTCTCTCTTTCTCTGTTAATGGATTTATTCCAGAAGAGTGAATTCATCTATTCTAAAGCCGCGAATCTCTCATCAGTGCGAGCTCTAGGTCTCGCAATACGTGAAATATTTTAAATATTTGGTGAATATTTTAAATATAAAATATTTTAAATATATTTTAAATATTTAGATTAAAAAATTCTTTAATTTCTATCTGGAAATAACAATCAGTAAATACTCTTTCTTTCTCTCTCTCTCTCTCTCCTTGTTTCTTTCTTCTTTTTTCTTTCGTGACGGTAAAAAGAAATGGCAGAAACGATAAGTGATAAAATTCATCACGATGATTAACGAAATTTTAGTCAGGTTGAATGAGAATCATGGTTTTTCCGAGATTACGTTTGCTTTTCATGTATATGTCGCTCTCAAATATATTACAGGTTCTAATCGAATATCTCGGGCGTCACCGCACATGCAAGCCGCATCGATCACAAAGAAGATCATATATCGGGAATCGTGAGTGCGCATGTGCGCGCGCGTTTGCACACAGACATGCGTCACCGTCAGTACCGTTCGTGCTGTAGTAGGTATGAGTGGCA
The DNA here is from genome assembly GCA_014825475.1 of Pseudomyrmex flavicornis. NCBI lineage: Eukaryota > Metazoa > Arthropoda > Insecta > Hymenoptera > Formicidae > Pseudomyrmex > Pseudomyrmex flavicornis. Next base: position 3,343 of record QVNW01002267.1, read on the forward strand.
CTCGGAGGGTCGAGAGTCTTTTCACGAGACCCATGGGGTTTTCCTCCGTATTGCGGGTTCTCTCTCTCTCTCTTTCTCTCTCTATCTCTCTCTCTTTTATTTCATCCCGCCCACCTATCTCGCTTAACCTTTGCGAAGTCCTACATGAGCGAGATGGTCGACGCCCTTGTTCAAGAGAGAAGTGGAGGGTACTCGTGGTCGGCCATGTTGTCGAGGGTGTGTCTGAGGGTGTAGCCCAACCGCGGGTCTCCATGACAACCTCCCGTTCTATCCCGGCCAGCCGGAAGTGAGGGCCGCCGGCGCGGCGCGATGAAACCTCCTCCCCCTACCCCAAACCGGAAGTCGTCGCAGCCGGAAGTTCGAAGACAGCGAGAGCCGCGGCGCGAGGGTGGAACGAACAAGGAGGCCGGGAGAATCAGGACGGGGATGGTCGAGACGTGGGAGCGGGAGGAAGGGTCACTGTTAGCTGGCAAAAAAAAAAAAAAAAAAAAAAAAAAAAGAACCATGCGATCCCTCGCTGATACAGCCACGGCGAAACGCACCCTACCGTGACGTCGGATGATCGATGACGACGTCGGGACGTGCGAGTATATACATGTGGCAGCGCCCGTCGGGGTGCGGGGTGTGTTAGTGTGTGTCCTTTGTTTCCTATAGTACATTGCGCTGATACTCGATTCGATTTAATCACAAGTTTCACGTAAGTGCATTAGAATGTATCAGATTGATACGAGCGCGCCTCATTTGGCACATCGCTTGGCGCATAATAAGACGACGACGACGTCGTTGTGACGCACCGCATCGAGGATCAGGAGGCACATAACGCGTGTATATTAATTAATATCCGAATTAAAATTGTTGCAAATTTCGCGAAATTTACATAAATTTCCCATCGGAATCGTCGAAACTCCGCGTCGTCGTGAGAAAACTCGCGACGCACAAGAGAGCACATCCTGGTTTTAAATATATTTTACATATAATTTTTACGAATGCAAGTTGGAGGAAGTGCGACAATTGAAACACGAATAAGTATTTGCAATTTGTATAAAACCCTCGAATCCAAATAAATTAAAAAAAAAACAAAAAACAAAAAAAAACATTGTTATCACAAATCGTAACATGTGCGCAACATGTCTGGTACAAAAATAATTAGAATAGATAAGAGAGTATACGCCATAATTAAGTAACTGTTAATTACCGAAGGAATCAGAATGGATGAAAGCGGTGGCGAAAGGAAAAGAGATTTCCGGATCATTATTTTCCCCCTCGTGCGCGCGAAGACAAGAACTCTCGCAATTTTCCCATCGCGCGGAACAATCGCTTATTCGCAACGGTTCGCGAGAAGAGAGAGAAAGAGAGAGAGAGAGAGAGAGAGAGAGAAAAACGTAACGAGCGCAAAGTAGACTAATCTTTTCCAATGGCTGACTCTCTCGTAGCAGAGCGGGTCCCTCGGCGCGGGCCGCGCCTTGGTTTGCTCCGCGCGAGAGAACGCATTATAATCTCTCGTTAGATTATAATCCTTATTATCTTGATAGATGCGGCTCTCTCGTTAGCGACCAATGTGTATTCGTTGTCCGAGCTTTACGAGCTGTAAAATAATTTAGCGCGCGCACGTATATCGATGTGGGTATTGTAGGTGCGCGCGCGTGGTATGCACGCGCAGCGTGTGCGCCGTGTTTGCGTGCGCGACGCAGCATGAATGCTGCTGCTGCAGCGTTTTACGTACCGTTACGGACGGCCGCGATAGACGTTGCGCACCTTCGTGTGCAAATATTTACGCGTACCACACGCGGAAATCCCCGCGTGAAATCGCGCGAGAAGAAACGACGGCGAGAGAGAGAGAGAGAGAGAGAGAGAGAGAGAGAGAGAGAGAGAGTACCTTGACACAACGCACAAGCCATATGTCATCGTTAGACCTGTGTGTTCTTTTCTATGATATCGCCGTGCGATAATCCGCGGATTTCACAACGTGGCGTTCTCCTCGCGGGCGGTAAACACGCGTAAACACGCCTATCAACATCGCGGAGGTCGTGATCTTGATCATCGGCGAGAGATCGCGCGGGAAGATCGGGAATGTCGCTGAATTTTCAATCTCATACCACACGCGTGTAGAGGCGCGGAAATTGCGTTGCTTCGAGGAAGCATTAACGTGAGTCTACTTTAGTGGTACACGCCGGAGCGTATCTCTGCGGAAAGGGGATTCTGTATCGTTAAATTTGAAGTTCGGATCGTATCGTTGCGAGATATAATAGATGCTTCAAGGAAAATTTTAAATCCTCCTTACGCGACATTTACCGCGTAATGGGTCGTGTATATTATTCGCTCTTACAAATGGGATTTTCGCGGGGAAAAAAAAAAGAAAAAAGATTTTTACTACATTACGACGTAACGGCGCGATATCACTCGGCTATCTCACATAGTGAAAGATATCGGCTAATGAAGCTCAATTCTCGGCTACTTCGCGCAAGTAGCGCGATTATTAAGATCTTGATTTTCCACATAAAGCGGAACTTATCTCGCATAATGTTACACTTTGAACGGAATTTCTCTGTATCTTTATCTCTCTTGTTTATATTAAAGCGATTATTGAAATTTCAGTACGAGCACATGTGTGTGTTACGTATATCGTATAAACGCGTATATTACAGACGGCTAATTACACGCATTTGCGTGAGTTCAGTATATCTAACTCTAAACTGCAGAACTGTTTTTTTTTTTTTTTTTTTTTTTTTTTTTTTTTTCTCTCTCTCTCTCTCTCTCTCTCTCTTTCTCTCTCTCTGTTTTCTTTTTCTGTCTTCTTCTCTCCGCATCTATCGCGATATTTCTAGTCTACGCGGGTACTCACAGCCCTGAACAATTTATGCACGCGCGGCAATAAAGATAAAATAAGATCACATTTTACGACAATATACGCGGGCAACGCGCGCAATTAGTATTATCCCGATTGATGAAGCAATTAAATACACCACATCGCATCGACGCGTTCGTATCCTTTTGTTTTGTTGGCGATCGGCCGAACCTATCCGGAGTCCAGTTCGTAAATCATAATCCGCGACACACGGAAAAGCGCTTCCTCCAGAGCGCGAGCGAATCGAAAGACGGCGCGAATGAATCACCTCGCGACTCGGTTTCTGCTATCATAATGTAAATCAAGACCAAGCGCGCGCGCGCGCGCGCTTCTCCTTTCCTCGGATATATCGTCGCGGCCACGTGCGTTCGCAAGTTGCAGTGTCGCGTTGAACGAACCTTAATCTTTCTTCTCTCTCTCTCTTTCTCTCTTTCTACAAGTGTGATAGATGATAATGTTACACACGGCGGAAGGAATGTCTTATCGCGAGCGAATCGATTCTTTTTTTTGTTCGCGCGATTTACAACTTCGTTATCAGAATTGCCGGCAACACCAATGGTTGTTGAAGCGTCGCGTTTGTCTCGCGCGCACAATATGTTGCTAATATATGCGCCGCAATCCGACGCATATTGACCAGATTGACATATGCGACTTGCCACGGCCGGCGGCACGGAGACTCACTCAATATCCGGCCTAAATATTTAGCACGGCACGCCTCACCGATCGCCATCCGTGGAATTCGTCGGCCTTGATGAATTCTCATCTCGGTTATCTCGTTCGCCCGGCAACGGGCGACGGATTCTTTGTTACGAGCGCGCGCCGTTGAAAGAAAATTTTTCCTCGTTCGCGCCACTCGAGCTCAATGCGCGTCAATCTTTTCTCTCGATACAGTTGCCGATAAGAGAATGAAACGTCGCGCTTGCCGAGAATGTTTACGATTCCTCGAAACACATGGAATTTCACGCAATCGCGTCGTGTCGCGCTGTTTTAAATTATACAAGTTACAGTAAAGTTTCGAGAAAATGTTTAACGTCTGTTGTTGTTTGAAGCGCCATTCCTTGACGTTTTTTTTTTTTCATCACCTAAATTATTCGCCATATCGCAAACGGCGCGGTGATCATCGAATCACAGCGGCGATGATTTTGATAAGCTTATTCGATAGATTTTCTCGAACAGAAAATCGTAAAATAAAAAGCGCGCTTTATTTACGATTATTTGACAACAAAATACGCCGATAAATTCTCAAAGATTTAAAAAAAAAAATTAATCTATACACATTGATGTTGTCCATCGCACTCGTAACCTCTTTGCATTTATATTCATATCGACGAACACTCTAATGCATAGAGAATTTGATAAGGAAAGCGATTTCTTCTCTCCGGGTCGACCATGGGTCGCCGCGGCAGTAAAAGTTGGCAGTAAATCGAGCAAATGAGCGAATCCGCGGTGCGAATCGTTCGATTCCGGTCTTGGCGATTCATCATTTCCCGAAATGACCAACCTCTCGCGAGGTCCAGAGGTTCTTGTGGTGCGGAAACGAACCTCGACCCCAATGATTATAACTCTGTCTTCCGTTTATATATATCTCGCGACTATTCTTCCTCGATTTCTCGTTTTTTCTTCTTTTTCCCTTTTTTCTCTTTCTCCATTTTGACGCTTTGAGCTATCTCTCTCTTCATTACGTACTAATCCTCTCATTTTAAAACCACGAAATTTCAATAATTGTTCGTCAAATAAGAAGCGCGAGAAGAAACACGCCTCAACAGCTCGAGGTGATCTGTTGAGGCATGTACGCGAGAAGATCTCGACAATTTGCACAGCCTCGTCGTGCAAAACAAAATAAAACAAAACAAAACAAAACAAATTCACCCCCAAGCAGAAAGGAAATGTTTAACTCCCTAATAAGCGAAATGGAGCGTAAATATCTTTCCGTTCATTTGTTTGTCAGGCTTAAAGTTTATTGCGAGAACACGTTGTGTCCGCTTTCTTTCCGCTCGTTCCACTTTTTTCTATCCGCCTTCGTTCAGCGTGTAATAAACGATCCTGTTGTAGGAAGGGAAACGCCAAGCCGTAGTGATATATGACACCAGATTTATAGGTGCCGTTTTGTTTATGCGTCTCTGGGACGATTTTCTCGTGTTACAAAAACTTGAAGACGGCAGTATCATCCCGCGCGCGGAGCTGTGATAACGAGAAATAAAAGAAACGACCGATCATCGGCTTCTGTTTTCTCGACACAATACACAAAGAAATAATATGAAAGAAAGAAGAATAATACACAATGTTTTACTACAGCGTTTGTTTTTTATAATTGTTTATATTTATGTATAAATTGTAAATATATTTATGTACATGCGCATCTCTTCTATTAAATTACTTTTATTATTTATGTACATATATATATATATATATATATGAATATATATTTTAGTTTGTTTCTTAGCGCGCGATTACAGCAAAGCGCGCGCTATCTGTCGTTGATTTTCCCGCTAATTGGATTCCTCCGCGCCGGTCAATAGGTCGCGCTCAACCAATTTATTCCTGGCACGTGTTTAACACGGTCTCTCTTATTATTAATTAGTTCCAGCAACATCTTCATCCCACTTGTACACCTTCAATTATGCGCGCGCAAATCGGCTGGCCGATGACGAATTACAGCCATAAATCACTTCATTACGCGCCGATTTCCGCGCGATCGCGGCTTAGAAATAATTAGCAATAAATTGTCCCAGTGCCAATATAACACCTTCGGGTCCTTTCACGGAGAGGTTTATCCGCGGTTGAGGAACGGCGCGTAGGGACGCGCGCCGTAAACTTATTAAACGCGTATCCGCGAGAAAGGTTTTCGCGGGTCAAATCCGCGCGCATAGCTCGATTAAATGCCGCGGCAACCTGTCGCTCGATAAACCATAGGTATGTGTGTGCGTCGCGCCACGCACATCGTGTTCCTTTTACAATTAAAGTATCGCGCGAAAGATTGATGTTGGCGCGATTAACGAGCGCGTTGGCTTTCGCCTCGCTCGCCGCAACCGACCGATCTAATGAGCGCTAATATTCCCGCTTATACAGCGCGCTAACTCTCTTTTCGATATTTTAAATCTCTCGCCGTACAACGACCAAACAAAAAAAAATCGCTCTTAATCCTCGATTACGCACGCGGTGTATATTTTATGCCTGCGTAAGCACGCGTATATTATCTATCAAAGTGTGCGGAGTAGATTAGATAAGAAACAGGACGCGGTCATTTTTCTTTTTTAACACACACACACACACACACACACACAGAGAGAGAGCGGAATTTAATCAAATATTTTTACAGTTAGCGCGTTTGTTGAATCCGATATTTCGATAATGCGCATCATCCGCTTCTCGGATAAATCGCATTGTGCAGTTGAAATTATTATTGCGATCACGTATTTTCGCGATTTCCACAATAAAATTCGCGAAAATAACGTTAACGGATTGTACACGCTTTGTTTGACTGATGTTGGACGAGAAGTTTTCCTTACATGACCATGAACAGGACGTAACTGCAAGTAGTAGGATATATATATATATACTTGTGTCATCGTAAATATATATTTAATGTTTTTAATGTTTTTAAACAGGATGTTATTTATTTCGAGATTTAATTAAATGATAACGCAAAATGGATTCTTAATAAACACCATAACCTGTATAATATATACATACGTATATACGTACAATCACGTTAGCGACGTTGCGCATCGACACATTTGCATCTGTTTATGAACAGTTTTTCGCGAAATAAACTTCTTGTTTCCGTTCGCGCGGCGAATCTTGTAACGGAGTTCCAGTTTATATTATAAATGTTATCGCGCCGTTCGATTATCACCCAGCCGTCTCATTATACGCAATCAACTATTTTATTATTACCGACTGTTTCATCCGCTGCTTTCAGGCGCGATAAGAAACGAGCTTCCAATTAAGATAAATGAAATTGGGATTAAATAAATGATATGTGACGTTGATGAATGACCTGATTGCTCTATGGCAAAGTAGATACAAGCGTCGCGCGAAATCTTGATTAGCTCCTCGGAGGACAGGTCGATGTCATCTTTAGTCAAAGTCGTAACCTAACATAATTAAACGACGATAGATACAAATGATACGACGAGTTTTTTTTTATTTCTTTTTTTAAGATAGAGTTTTAAACTGATGGGCATCGTTTTCTGTTTTTTTTTTAAGGGAAGGGGAGGAGGAAATCGTTTCTACAGAAAGAAGAAACGTATCGCTCGTCCAGGTATCAATTGTCAATCGAAGGACACTTTAATTGGTTTTGTACGAGACGTTAACAACATGATAAACATGTACTTTGTAATAATTCTCGTACTCGTTAAATATACACAGTGTTCTTATTGCAAAATACGACATTTATAATTAGATGATATAAAGTTCAACTCTCACTCAGGGTGCGAGAGCTAAAATTATTATACCGATTCTCCGATTGCAGATAATCTCAAAAATACGCATTTATGACCGTGCACATATATGCTAACTTCGCACTACATATAGGATATCACTTTACTGTTTGCATTATAATTATATTTCCTTTTCCTCGCGAAGATCGAAAACATATCGCATATAGTTTTTATCGTTTTCAATTAACATTTCTCTTATTATACCTCTCAAATCTCGTTACTTATTACCATTGTAAGTTAGTCCGGGATTCTCTCTCTCTCTCTCTCTTTCTCTCTCTCTTCCATACGGAACGGCGTTTCGCGAGAATCTTCGCTCGTACTTGCAATTTGTAGAAAAAAGATTCGACTAGAATTTATCGATGGGTAGAGACTTTTATTATAGACTATCTCTCGCAGACAGTTTAGTTTGTCGAGCAATTCTCTTCTTCATAGTTTTCATTTATAAATCCCCCGCCTGTGTGTATAAATATCAGCGGAATCTGAAGATATCCTAAGAATATTTCGAAATATTCAAAATTATATATATATATACATATATATACATATGTATTCTATAAAAAAAAAATCGAAAAAAAAAAAAACCAAAGCGCTGCACGCGTATCAACGCACGACGCGTAACGACGGTCGGAGGGATAACGCCCCGAAGAATTATCGTAAAACGCGAAAAGACCGCGGCCGTTTATGATATTATTCCGCATCGACTGAGAGAATAACTATTGGCTGTAAACTCGGCCCCGGCTTCTTACGATCTTCTTTACGATCGACACGACTTCACATTTCAGTTATACGCAAGCGTATCTCCGCGCGTATGTGATGCCGCGCATGAAAATCCGCCGCATATTCTTGTAGTATACTTGACGTTCCCGCGCGAGACGGAAACGGAGATTCGCGCGCGCACAAATCCGGGAGATAAGGGAATCTCTTCGGTGGAAGGATTTGCAGCGTAAAATCGTGCATCTCTCGCGGAGACGCGCGCGCGAGCGAGCGTTGGTTAGTAGTCAGTCGCGCGCGGTGATTTCTAATCTTCCCGCTTTCGGCCGGATCGCCGACGTCTCTCGGTGAAAAGTCACCGCGAAATCTCTCGCGGTCGTCGTCGCGCAAACGGCTTCGCCTTTAGAAATTTGCCAGGCGCGAGATCCGGCAAAGCGATAATCTTGAAAATTTCTTTCAGGCAGATATAAACTTCTTCTGGGCAAAAACGTAAAAAGGAATGCACGCGTGGCGTATGTTGACGCGCGCGCGCACACACACATACACACGCACACACACATACAGGAAAGAATAACTTTTCACCTACTGTCATAAAGAACACAGAAATATTCGCGGTATACATGCCAAGCTCATCTAATAAAGTCATCCCTACCGTCACCATCGGCGCGTCATTGCCAATCTTATTCGTGCGTTGCTCGTCATGTCGGGTAAAAAAAAAAAAAAAGAAAAAAAAATAGGAAAAAAAAACAGCGCTTCCTCAACCTGCGAAGTGTCTTTCGCGAAATGTACGACCGCGAAATCTCCGCGGTTGTTGTGGTTTGTTTCGTACGCGCGCAGGTGATCGAGTCGGGAATTTTCTGGTCGCGCGTAATCGCCGCTCGTAAACGTCCAGACTGATTTAACCGCTTTCGCCACGACGGCCGTCCATTTTCTCCCTAATTGCGCTCTAGACTCGTCGATCTTTTCCCTTCTGTTTTTTTTTTTTTTGCTTCCTGCTAGCTCGCTCTCCGCCGGCTGTCCGTGCGTCGTCGTCGTCGTCGTGATTCGCGATTGACGTCGCGCTCGCGCGCGATATGCGCCGCCTCTCTTCTGCCGTATTTCCGTCGGGATTTACTTGCCTGATCGACAAGACAATTCGCCGTCGGGCGATGCCGTGTTGCCCGCCGTATAAATACCGATATTCTTGATTTGCGCGCGCAATAAGCATCGTGCTCGCCGAGGCGAGTGACGGTTTTGTCGGTTCAGCTCATTGTTTAAATCACGTCTTTCTCTAATCCGCGTCGAGAGAAATAGCTTTCGAGGTTAAAAAAAAAAAAAAAAAAACACAAAATATCGGCGCGCGATTTTATATGTGGCGTGTGCATTGCGAGAGAAATATATTTCATGTTCTCGCGCGATATGAAAATATGCAACGCGGTACGCGAAAGAACCATTTTTACAATAGGAATTTCTTATAACGCGAAAGCATAAAAATATATTTCATAATTCCGAGTGCTCGACGACGCGCGCACTTCGCGGTTGAATGAAAAATGGGCGATGTAAAACTGGCCGTTTTGAAAAAGTTACAACGCGCGAGCGTCTGAATTCATATGGGAATATTTTCGGGATTTAGCTTGTATGTATGTATATGCGAGTTCTCTCTCGAAGAACCAAGGCGCGCGGGAACGAGTTTCCGCCTGCGAAGGTGAATACGTGCGGCCGGTGTTTTTTTTTTGAATAAAATCAAATTGGACGAACTGAGAGAGAGAGAGAGAGAGAGAGAGAGAGAAAGAGAAAGAGAGTCGCGCGCGAAATCTATACGCGTACACGAACAATGACCGTGCGCGTGTAACCGACGAATTATCATTACTAATTTTATCGCGACCTAAGCTCACACACACACACACACGCGTGTCTCACCGGCCGGTTGTCCGTTTCGTTGATGTCTATTATAATAAAACGCTCGTGGGCAAATTCGTCGTCCCGCTAACGAGTGTCCATTGTTTGCGAATTGTTGTGGTCTCGCACAATAAGGTTACTTTGATCTAAAATCGAATTCTCTGTGCGGTTTTGAGATTTGTAATAAGCGTTGTTTGGGGAGTTCATTTTTCTTTTTGTTTCGACGTTTGTTACTTGCGAATATTTTTTTTGAGGCAGAAAAAAAAAAGGAACGCGCCCGTCTCGTACCTACTACCTTCCAGAGCATGTCATGCTCATTAAAAAACTCATCGGCGTTTAATTATATCGACAGTTCGTTTAGTACTTTGTTTGTACATATACGGCGTACGTGAAGCAAGAATAGTCCGTATACTGTCGTAAAATTAACGAAGATTCGTAATTTGAGCGCGGCGCGCGCTTTCACGCGCGTAATTGACGACCAGTAAATTTATTTTCCTCATCGGCAATATTGTTGTTGTACAAACATCGTAACCCTCTTTTCGCCTGAAACTATTTTCACAAGAAATGAAGTAGATATATATACGCATTAGATTGAGTAAAAGGAAATGAAACTTGCAGCGATATTTATTTTATGCACTTTATACGTTTTTATTACATACAATTCAGGCTTTTTTTTTTTTTTTTTTATATGCAACATTAATTAGCTCGCTCGCTCTCTCTTTCTCTTTTTCTTTTGATAAAGTTAAGATAAGCGTTCGGTATTTCTCACGCGCAATCGAATCGAGAGATTATCCGATTGACAGATTACGAGTGATACAAGGTGCGATTATTGGCGTCTGCGCGCAAGACGCGTCAACGCGTTACGCGCGCACTAGAAGCGACGCGATAACCGATTTAATATACCGCTTTTCTATAAGAGCATAAAATGTCGATCGGCCACCGCCGTTGTCTCTTGTCAAGTTTCTTGTCAAGCGTAACGCGTTCTTGTCCGCAGAAGCCGTATTACGATCAATAAATTCTGGGCCGCGCGACGTTCGCGCGTATTCTTTATTCCCTCAACGCGCGATGTCGTAAGTGCCTCCCGCGACGAGAAAATTATTCTCCATAGTGACGTAAAAAATAGCAGGACGTCGTTAAGTCGCGTAGGAAAATGCTAAATAGGTCTTTGAACCGGCGTAAACGAGCGTCGGAGATCTGATAACGGCCGTTAACTGATACAGCCGTGATGTGAGCGCGCAAATGCGGGAAATCATTTTGTTTGGTATTCGTACGGCATTTCTTATGTTTCTCGATTCGTTCGCCATGTTAATTTAAAATTTAAAAAAAAAAAATTACGCAAAGAAATAATTAACGAGCACTGTAATTGGAAACTGATACAAGGAACGCGCGTTGTCTATAGTCACGACACCTGTGAGAAAATAAAAGAAGAATTTCTTGGGCTTGTGACATCAAATAAAAAAAAAAAAAAAATCAATAAATAAACGTTCAGTCATATTCGTTACCGAATAGCTTTTTACACTTCCATCGAGCGACCCAAAGTTTGACCTTTGTCCGTCTCACGTTGTTCGAACATTAAAAATGTATGCTAAACAATATTAGCACTTGAGAGCAGAAGCAAAACGTCGTCGGACAGTCTCTTTATCGTTTTTAAATTAAAAGCAAATAATACGACAGCCATAGAGAAACTTGAGTTTTGCGGCTGTTGGCCGTGTTAAATAGCAATAAATACTAATATAAATATTAATTCTGACATTTATAGGAGTTGGAAACACAAGAGGCATTTAGAGAGTCTTTGCGGAGATATTCGCCCGAATGTGTGTGTGGAGATTCTTCCACGATACGGGAATCACCGCGCCATGCTTAATGTCTTGTAACCGACAATCCCGGGCGGCGTATTCTCGGAATACAACATAACGGACATCGAGCAGTTCCTCACCGTCGGCTCTCTCTCTCTTCCTTCGTGTTTATTCACGTGCTTCGAATGACGTACGAGCGTCATAAAAGCGTCGACGTCCGTCGGTTCTCTCGCGAAACGGTTCTCTCTTATATAGACGATATTTAATAAACGGCCCGGATAATTGATATTCAATATTCACTATGAATTGTATTGAGCTGTAAAGTAAGTATCCTCGTTCAGATCTTATACGCGTGTAGGAGAAGGCTCGACCGCTCCTAAAAATTACGTTGCGTATTGAAATCCTTGGCCGTGTCTCGCACGGAAATTCTCTCTCTTGCGCGCGCGGAGAATGGCTTTTTCTTTTTTCGCGACTTCTCTCGATCGACAATTTTATTAAAAAAAAAAAAAGCTTCGTTTGAAAATTTCTTTGAGTGTTGTTCTCTTTGTTCTTAATACCGTTCCGTTCTCTCGTTGTTAACGTGGAGATTATAACCATCAACGTCGGGGCGATGCTTGTGATAACTCGAGTAGAAACGAATTTCTCGTTCGCGGAAGATTGCGAAGTCCGCGCCGTGAACTCGGAGAACTTCGGAGGGGAAGCGAATAGCAAACGCGAAAGTACAAATGCAAAACGGATGACGTACGTTCAGGGATCAGGAAACCGTTTGCATAAAGTGTGCGAGTGTGGCAGCCGGGCCAATGTACGGGCCCCGCGTTCACATTGTCCGTCGCCTTCCGTCCGTCCTCGCAGTCTTTCACGTGACTATTTTTGCCGGTTCGCAGGCACAATGAACGATTTCTAGCCGGTCCCCATTGTTCCCCTTCGTGACGCGATTGCGTTTTGTAGGTACCGGCCGCTCGCGCGAGTTCTAGGCGCGGTCGTCCGCTCTAGTCCAAGAGTTGCGCGAGTTACCGAACATTTATTTCCTAATAACGTTTTTTGCGGAAACGCACATCTCTAAAGGCCGCACGTGTACACAGAAGCGGAGAGAAAGAGTTCCGTTAATTGCGAGTAATTGTCTCCGGTTTTTTTTTGCCCGGTCTGTCGCTTGCCGACTTTTTTTTGACTTAACGAGATTTTTACACGAGAGTTCCCTATTATATATACACACACACACACACACACACACAAATAGCGCGATTTTAAAATCAACATGGACGTATTATATATTACGCGGATAATATTCGCGGTCAGATTCCCGGTGTGGCTCGTTAGGTTTTACTTTACGATTACTGACGAGACGTAAAAAAAAAACAAAAAAAAAAAAACAAAAAAGGCGGCGCGCAAGAATATATGCACGCTTATATACATTCCCGTTATCTCTTTCCTTTGCCTTTGTGCAAATTTCGTTATCTCTCGCGCGTGTACACGGATAATCGCGCGGCCGCGGATTTTATACCGCCTCTCGCGCTGGTTTACCCGATCGTTATCTATGCAACTACTCGCGCCCGTACCATATTGCGCCCGACGTCATATTTATAGCGACATCAGCATTCATTTTTTTTAATACCGATAAACAGAAGGCGTCAGCCTTCCGCGCGAGTGCGCGTACGCGATGGGGGGCCTTTGATCGGGTCCTTTTTTCTTTGGTTTCACATAACGAATTAAAAAAAAAAAAAAAAAACATGTAGAAGCGATTTGTCGGGTGCGAAGTTAATCGAACTCGCGGAAACGCACCGACGAGAGACGCCGATGGATGGAAGCGCCGGTGTCGACGCTTATTTCTTTAATCTTTGAGTGACGGCACACAACGTGGTGTTGCTCAAGCAAGTCTTTAATCAATGCAGTTATAGGAATTACGGAGATCTGGATATAACCGCGGCGAATTTTTACCCGTCGTGAATCCCGTCTGTGCGACTATGCTATCGTCATCAATATAACTCGTTTCGTCATTATTGCAAAACACGAGTAACATTAATGAAATAAAATTAATTCTTCTTTTCTCTCTCTCTCTCTCTCTCTCTCTTTCATCTTTTGTTTTTTCATATCTTTTCATCTGCATCTTTTTTACAAGACAATTTTTAATTGCGCAAAGCAATGCCCGTTTTCGTGTTGCGTTCCGTCCGACTTGTTGTCCAATTAATTCCGCCTTCATTTCACGCGAGCTTTCAATTCGCCCGGTGTCCATTTTGTTTTCAGTATTGGACTCGCGCCATTTGTAACGACCGCGCCATTTATAACGATACTCTTTCCGGCGCGCCGTGAAGTTTGCTTAGCGGAACTTTTTAGCGGAGTCGCAAATAAAATCGCCGTAACACTCGCGCGATAACTCAGTTCGTAAACCGGAAAAGGCAGGTGGAACGGAAGGGTGGAACAGAAAGTTGAAATTATGAGATAAACTGGTGGACTAAACGATTAATCTGTCTGAATTATTATATTACCCGCGCTCGCTCGTCTTCTCGTCGGTGTGTAATTACAATCGTCGTTGCGATTCGCAAGCGCGTTTTTGTTTCTGTAATATGGATACTAAGTATACCGCGCAATTACACGTATCTAATTTTCTCAATATTATATTTCCTTCCGTAATGACGTTGGCCTCTATCTTATAAAAAAAAAAAAAATTTTTTTACGACTAATATGCGCCTTAATAAGCTCGGAGAGCATTTTATAGCTATGTTTTTCATCCATTCGTTAAGTGATCGAAATTGGGCGGACTTTTCATAACAGAGATGGCTCGTTGCGAGGGCAGTATAAAGTGTCGCAATTACATATCTCATGCGGCGCATGCGGGCGATTGCGAGAATCTACGCTGTGTGTGTGTGTGTGTGTGTGTGAAAAATAAGAAATCTTCTTCAATACGCGCGTTATCTCGCAAGGGATAATCCGTTCTTGATTTCCGTTCATAAGGCGAGATTTAATGCGGGCGACAATACTATCTGTGTGCAACGTAGTGCGACTTGCTACGTACAGGGGAATGGGTAGATTTATTCGTATGCAAAGTATTAAAAGCACGAGTGCGCTCTCGTACGTATATAAGAACATTGATGGCAATGTAATAAATAGAATTTATGCGAACACACGCGCGTCTATAATTAATGCGAAGTGCATGGAAGGAAACGGATATTAAACCAGGTCGCGCGTCTTATAAATTCACTTATCATTTCTTTTTTTTTTTCCATGATTATTAAGAGTGAGAATATTAATTGCGATCCACGTTTCCACGACTCGCCCGCTTTCCCCCCCCCTCCCCCTCTGATTTCTAGGTATCGCGTGGTATACCGTACGTGACGGCCAGGTGTGGGAGTGACTGAGAGAGATACCCAATTCGATAAGAGAGACATTTGATCCGCCGGAAAATGCCGTGACGAAGCTATCGACGAAATCGTAAGCGAGCCGATCGTTCAACGATAAATCGACCCGAATTGTTAAGGACTTCCGGTGTACATGTAAATATATATATATATGCGTACACGATCTACGGCCGATTAGCAATATAATGCGATGTCGTAGCGATTATTTTCGCCACACGATACTCTCCTCGTCAAAAGAAAAAAAAAAAATTATTTACGCCGTGTTTACTACCGCTACTTTTCACTCGATTTAGTCGAGTATTATAAACTCGCAGTGAATATAACTTTCTTGTTTTTTTTTTTTTTTTGTTTTTGTTTTCAAACGCTGTATATGGGACAGCTGTGGAGAATTCCGGGCGACACGCCAAATCTCACGATTGCGCGACTTACGCGCGGCCGTCGTACACAGCGTGGATTTAGCGTGGAATTTTTATTTATACTCTCGTCATCTTCCATTCGAGAACTCTGTCATTCCAATCACGCGATTATTATCCGGAGCGATTTGATATCGCATCGTTTAAACTGTGCTTTTTTCGTAACTAATCCGTCCGATCCTCTTGCGATTTCTGTGTTTAACGAGTCGAGTTACTTCTACAGTGATCATCACAGGTGGGTATTTCTTGGAATTTTTTTCTCCGTTGTTGCAACAGTCAACAGAGATGAGAGAGAGAGAGAGAGATAACAATCGGATCCTTCTGTCCGATAATGTCTCCCATCATATTCGCGTAATGTGTAACAGAGTCGAGCGCGCGGGAATATGCAGTTATTGCCGTAAGTGTGCGCTATATTGTATCGAGTCGTTTAAATCAGGCAGGTGCGCGTAACATTATAAATTCTCGACGTCACAGGCTGCAAAGTGTCTTTTCAATATACGTTGCTTACGGTCTGATCCGCGCGGACTGATCGCGCGCTGCCATACCGCGCGTCCGCGCGCGGCTGCTTTATGCGCGCGGAAAAATTATGAGAGACGCGTCGCAGAAAAATGTTGCGGACGTAAAACCGAGACGGAGAAAGGTCGCGTCGGTAGAGAATTCTCTGTATTATTCATTAGATCGGCACGATTCCTCGCGAAAAGCGCCGCCGCTCGCGATCGAAACGAGTCTGCCAAGTCACAACCGCTTTTACGGCCGTTTCACGCGACGAATATCATGAAAATTAATAGTGAAACGCCAGGCGTACTCTTTCGTTTTTTCTTTTTTTTTTTTTTTCCCAGATCGCCGATTTGTCAGAACTTTCTTGATTTAATAGGCCGAGTTCTTTTCCGAGATATAGCTCGAATATCGAACTGGGATCAGGGGCGGTTTAAATTTCTTTCCGACAGGTTTACTAACCGCAAGAATTGATATCGCGCGCGCGCGCACTGCGCCAAGAATATTAAAACGGCGCCCAGCGTTCGTGTAATATATGTAGAATAATGCGATGTATATATAGCGTATACGTAGCGTAATTCAATGTCTTTTTTAATGCAATTTGTATAACTATAGTAGTCACTTGTACACTAGTGGTCATTAATATTAATAGCAGTGCTAACGAAATTGTTAACGGAATTAATTATCGCTTTTTTGGTATATATAATAAATCTGCGATATACTTGAAATTTTGTACTCGTGAGATGTAACAAGGCCAAAAAAGAAGTGTCGGGAGGAGTCTCTAATTAGCACGTGAAACCGAATTTCAATGTTTATTCTAAAAGGATACTTTAATGACCGTTTCCGATAAAAATCTGTGAAATATTACGAACAAGTTTTGCTTCTCGATTCACTGTTTATTCAACAGATTGTATGTACTTTTTTTTTACGAGATAAAAAGTATAGCCTCGTCTTATTAACGTCGATATAAATCTACGTCTACGTGATATACATATTTATAAACAGATTGCAAAAATACTAACTCTCTTTCTCTCTCTCTCTCTCTCTGGAGACGCGTTTATTCGTAAATTCAAATGATTTCTCGTGAAAGAGCAACTTATATCGGCATCGTTGCTCGGAAATTCTCTCTTCGATGTTCTTCGTTTGCATTTTTCTTGGGTCGTAAAAATTAATAACCGAAACCTGATACTATTACGGAGTAGAACTCGTTGCGCACCGAAGATCACTACCGCGTTCTACATATTCCACACTGTTGGCACGAAGAAGAAGAGTAACAGCAACATTGTGTGCTAAACGACGTGATGTTTGTAAAATGCATAGCTTGTTTTATTTGAAATGCAAAATCCGAATTTATGCAGAGCTAGTTAATTATCACTTGATATCTAGTGTCCTTTGTACCATCGACATGAAAGTGCCCGCAATAAATCTCAAGTATTGCGTAATTTCTTATAAAACCATATACATTATTAATAAAAATAAAAATGTGCGTAATATGCGTCGCGAATTATAATTAAAAAATGTGCATAATTAAACATGACGTTTGCTAATTGAAAGTATTGTGAGAATCGGTGTTTTAAAAATCGGTCAAATATATTTGGCAAGGAATGACAAATGTAAGACACACGATTGCGTTTTAGCGAGAGAGTGGAAACGTGTGGCGCACGTGGCACAATAATTAGTTGAGATAATTATCACTGAAAATGAGAAGCGCGTTACGGCGGCGGGAGTTTTGCTAATGGTTGCACAGCTGCATCTTGTTTTCTGCTCTTTTCGTGGCACGACTGACAGAAGATTAACCATCCCTTTCGTCATATGCAAAGAGAACGCGCATCCTAACTTCGATATATAAAGTTTTATACTTAACTTTTTCAACTTTAATATTTCTTCATATTACAGATCGTGAAATTTTGTCGAAATAATTAATTTTTTAAGAGATATGTATCGAATTTTCCTTTTTGCAACAATTTCATACGATCTTTATTCGACAACACGTATGCGCATATATTTTATAGGAGATATCTAGCGACACAATCGTGTGATAATAAATCATGTGGAAATGTTACGCATTGGCGTCGTCTCGCTCTTGTGATTAATTCAATTCACATTTATGTGTCTCCATGTCTCGATTTTCACAACTTAATGTTGTTGTAGCGAGCGCGAGACACACCGGAGTGTGCCGCAAGAAACATGTTAAAATGGTACACTCATGTTTATCGATTTTCCCTTGGGTTTTTATTACACAATGACCGGCAGTTTTTGCGAAACGGCTATACACTTGTAAATGTCGTGCTTTGTCGCGCGTTAATATAACCGCTATGCGATTCATATTTTCCCCGCTGTCACTTACCTATGTATATACGGCAAGAAGTGCAATCGAGCTCGCAACGGCGGAGCAATCGAATTCGTGCTCTACGTCCACTTAATAGTAACATCGTTACGACACATATCGCGGCAGAGATATTGTGTAAACGATGGATGTAAGGTTTTATTAACAACCATACCAAGAATTATTTTTGCAACAAAGAAAATTGGATTTTCGAACAGATTTATTTCGCGCGCGATATCTATTTATTAAAATAAAGAAAAACTGCAAACTCTCTGCGAAGAGTGTAAAAATTAATCAGGGCGAAAATAAAATTTCAAAATAAATAAAACCCAACCGTTTAGCCGAGACGATTTGAGAAGACGTTCCGCTTGCGAATTTCTCCCGGAGGGTAAATTTACATCTGTTTAAAAACGGTTTATCATGTTAACCGCGTTTATTCAAATCGTCTCGCTGGCTGGTACCGCGCGTTAGCCGTCATTCGCGATCAAAGCGGCAACTCTTTCGCCCGGCACTTGCGGACTCGTAAAAATTAATAACCGAAACATCTCGAGCGAGACAGGGAGCGGCGTGTGGAACATCCTTCGCTCTTTGGCGGCGATGCTGCTGCAACCTGGTTGCTGTCACTTTTCACGGTACACCAGGACGAAGATAAATGTTCAGCCGTTACATGCGACGAAGCATGTCGAAGAAAGCCACACAAACTTCACGTCCGACAGTCCGCTACGACGGATCTGAAGCCGCGCACACAAATACCATCGCCGCCGCCGCTACGTGTGTGCGCGTCTCGTGCAAGATTATCATATGAATCTTACAGAAAACCGGTCGAGTTTTTATGACTTTAAATTCTATTAAGCGCGAGTATATTTAATAATTATATCATTATATGTTTATATCATTATACGTTTATAAATAATTGACGCAAATCGATTTTATTGATATTCGAACACACGTGAATACACGCGCGTGTGAGTATACACGTTGTGCGTATATTTGCATAATCGAAGTTGTGAGACGCTGCCACATAAACATATCGACTTATCTGAAACTCAAAGATCTTTCCTGAACGACGACGACGACGACGACGACGACGATAGGTATTGCTACTTTCTTCGTGTTGTTGGCGCGCGCATTATGCGCACGTAGGTTGCAAAGTCCCGTGGCTGAAGTATAGCCACGATTCTTGAATTTCGGCAAGCACCTCGGCGTGGCGAAGCAAAATGCAAATTCCAGTCGTAGGCTTGAAAGAGAAAGAGAGTTGATATATTTGTCAAAAAGCAAACGTGAAAAAGCGCCACTCTGTCGCGAGTTATTATTAAGCCTGCGAAATTGAATTTATCGTATTTCTAAATTAGGCAAACGATTTAATTATGCAAATGATACAATGCAAGAGCAGTGATACAACGGTAAAACGCCAGCGTCGTGTTGCTTGAATCGCGAGATAAAGATATGCAACAGTTGCTTAGAGACAAATCGCCGGAGACGGTTTGCGCACGATGTTGATATATTCCGCGGCGATTATTTCCGCGACGAGGAAGAAATCGAACGATCGTTCAGGATACAAGACGCGAAGTTGTTACATTCGACGTGCGCTCAACGTCGCGAACGTGCGCGAGTCAGTTAATTAATTGAACAGAGCACAATACAGGCACAATAAATTTATTATCGGACGCGCTTAAACGGACAGTCGTGTCGTCGTTACAAGAATCCGTAATTACACACTCGCGCGTCGACTCGTGTGATGAACGCAAAGCAGCGCGTTCTTTCCGTCGAGCATACATTGTGTGATCGATTGCCATTGCAAATTGAATCTTGTAAACGTTAATCGCTACTTAAACGCGGTAATAGAAGTACTTTAGAAACATCGTCGCGGAGATTCGGGATATTACATATTCGGTCGGATCAGACGTGTGTATGTACGCGTGCGTGCGTGCGTGCGTGCAAGTAGACAGGTCGTATTTTATTGTTGTTTTATTAATCGATATCGTTCGGTTATCGAGTGGGCAGTCAGTTATATACATATCCGTGTCTGTAGGCCGGACTCAAACCATGCGTGCGCAACGCATAATTGGTTGCCCACGTGTGCGATTTTTGTCAGTCCGATCCGCGCTGCCGCGAACATATCCGAACGACGATCTGGATGGTTGGCATAACAGAAATGTTTGCGGCGCGAATATATATATTAGCCGTTGATCGAAATATCATACGGCGAATCCGCCGACGATGCCGGTACGCGCTTTTAGCTGTGCGCTTTCTAACTTTTAAATAAGAATTGGGGAAAAGTATTTATTATATAGGATTATTATTCTGTTTCATTTTATTAACGGTACATTTAAATTTTATTATTGACAGTGATATGTTAACATTTTTTTTTTTTTTTAAGCTAAACGCAGCGAAAAGGCTCGAAACTAAATAGGCCTCTTCCGCGATCGGTAGAGCGGTATAAACGTACGATATTATGATAATATGAGAAGACGCGGGGCATAAATTGGCATTAAAACATTTAGCAGCGCCATCGTAGAAACACTCCCATCGAATAAAATATCGCAAAGTATCGATCGCACATAATGAATTACCGTTTTAACAAGAATTATCGTTCTCATTGTTCACGATTATGGCCGTTACGTGCTTGATATAGATATATAGTCAGAAACGACGACGGATAATATCGCCGACGGTAATGTAAGATGATAATTTACAGACACCTATATCGGCGCGACGCATTATTTAATTTTTTTTTTCCTCTTATCTCACCGTGTTTGCTACACTGTTACGTGCCGATCGTGTTGCGTGTCGGAAGATCGCAGAAGAATTGTGTAAACACGGTTTGAGAAATTTATAAGTATACGAAAAAACTTCTTCACTTTTGAGATACGTAAAGAAGAGAATTTATATTCACGTCTCACTATTTGAATATTCGTTTATTTGCGCGAAAAACACGGCAACAATTTAGAATCCTTTAAGAACGTAATGGAGGTGTTGTTTAGTAACGCGGACGGGTTAAACTTCCCTCAAGTTCGATGCAAATTGGAACACACGAAAGCGCTCGACAAAAGTTTTGCACCTCGTCGTATGTAATTGCGCGAAGTCTTCAAGTCTGTAGCGCGCAATTTGAAATAATTTCTTTGACGTGTTATATAATTCTAACCGAGACATTAGCATTTCGCCTCGGTTCAGGATTTTACAGGAGTTTAATTTCGCTTAGAAAACTATGGGGGCCGCGAGCGCGAGTCATAAATCCTGTTGTGGGACGTTAAAGACCAAAACTACTCGGAATTCCTGTGTGAGAACTGCCTCTGTTATCAGTTATTGTTACTTCTCACGTCTTTCATGCGAGAAGCGATAAATTTGCCAGTAGAACGTTTCGCGATCGTTCGTATATATATATATATATGCGCGAGGTGTCGTAAATTTGTGTGTTTCCTAACAATCTTATATAGAGACGGAGTGTAAAATGACGCGCGTAAGATACTTCGTAACGGAGAATTTGCGCCTACATTGACACGTCGGGTGTGAAATCGGTATCTTTTCAATGCGCTCGAATACTTGAAATTGAAAAAAATTACGAAGTAAATTGAGAAATATATCTGCAAGATTGAATTTGCGTCTACATTGACACGTCGAGTGTGAAATCGGCATCTTTTCAATGCGCTCGAATACTTGAAATTGAAAACAATTACGAAGTAAAGTAAGAAACATATATCTGCATAAGAAGAAAAGAGCGAAGAGAGGTCGTAGAGAAACTCACATTTTCCTGTCTTTTTGTAACGTCGACACCAACGACGCTATCGGCTACTTTTGATCATAATCAAAGGCTTATCTCGTATAAAATTACACATCGTACTTTTTCCGCGCGTAATTTTTCCACACGTGCGTGTGCTCTACACACACGTGTAAGTTTTACATGCGGATGTTTTTTAACGTCAGCCACTTTTATGACTTTTCAATCTCGGCAAGACGGGTAGAGGAGGGAGAGAATCCATCCGCGGAGATACTCGCGATCAAATAATAAATAAAACTATTTTACAGCCGCGCGATTTCATTATTTAGCTATACCGTCGGCCGTTAACGTCCGACTTAACGCCCCGTTCATTCGTATGCGCCGCGCGTAAAGCAAGCTACGGCGTGGAATTTCACATGGGCAAATTGCAAACGCGTCTCTTGGTAATTTCTCGCAGAGCAGCACTGACAGTGTGCGTGTGTGTGGTGGTGGTGGTCTCAGCGAATGGGATGCCTCGGGTCTCAAATGAATCTTATCGATTGACCGCATCGTTTGATCCGAGCAATAGATTTTCTCAACGCGAATCGTTAACGCAGTCGTAATGTATGTGGTGAGTTGTTTTAACATTTAGAAAGAGAAAGAGAAAGAGAAAAAGAGAGAGAGAGAGAGAGAGAGAGAGAGAAAAGAGTTAAAAGAAGATTTACGAAATAAAAAATAAATTGGAAAAAATCTCGTATATTTTAACGTCGTATACAATTTTGTAGGTATTAAAAAAAAATCATATATGTACAAAAAAAAATGTTTTCTATTCTGATTACTTGATTCATTTGCAACTGAATAATACACACTTGCGTAATTATCACGACGTTTATTACACACGATTGCGGCGGCGGCGACGGCGGCAGTAAATTTGTTGCGGCATTAAACACCGAAATGGATCAACATAATAGGGATTTAATTGTGCCGTTATAACGTGCGATACGCGTCTCTCTGGGAAGATGCTAAAAAGAATATATCATGTCGTAAAAGTTCCTTTTTTGTTTTATCGCTGTGGCAATAAAGACCAGTGCTATTATACGAGCGGCAAAGCACCCGCGGTATTGTGTGTCCCGCGATTACCATATTGGACGGATAGATGTAATAGAGCGATTGTTATTATTATCGTGGTGGTTTTGTTTTGATTACAGTGTGATGCGGATTCGTTTTTTCCTTTCCTCGTGCGATCGTGCGTATCTTTTACGCGTCTTCATCTCACAGTTCGCAATAATAACGTGTCGTAACGCGACTCGAAATCGATATTTGTGTGTGACAACAACACAAAAATCGTCGTTGTCTATTCGAAGAATAATTCGTTGGAAGGCACAAAAAGAAACTCGCACACGCTTGTTCTCAATTTGTTTTGTCAAGGTCTCAAGAGGAAACTATCATATATTTCCTCATTAATTAATCTTCTCGTTAATTAAAACGAATCGCAAACGTCGCACGCGTAATCAAAATTCTGCCGCTCTCCCCCGTGTGTGTGTTCGTTTTATTTGGTTTTTAGCTCGAGAATTGATTACAACTCGGTGCGAGCACCAACACCCGACCTTTCCATATATACCGTCCGTATATAGGTAGACACGAAGGTATAGCGGAGGCAGTTATCTGTTACTTCGGGTTAACTTATGTTCTACGTGAGTATACCGTCAATTTTTACGACGCCGGTTAAGTTACGGCGCGGACGGAATTAATTATCACCGAGTGATTAATCTGCGCGCGGACACGCTGTCATTTCGTCTCGCGGCGGGGAATCTATTTTCGATGCCGCGTTACGTCTCCACCCCACGTCTCTCTCTCTCTCTCTCTCTCCGAGAAAATCGAGAATCGCGAAGTTAAAACCGCGGGTTCACATCCTCAGAAACCTGATGCTAAAATTACTACACGCGAGGCATCGCGTTTCCTCTCGCGCGATTGAGAGAAATCGTGAGGTATTGCCGCCGCGTCAAAGTAGCTTTTAAACGTCGCGATTCTTTTCTTCCCTCTCCCGAGCAAAACCTGTGATTACTACCGTGTGCGTATGTCATCCACGTATCGCGCGTTATCGCTTGAGAGCCGCGTCATTATTTCTTACTTGAGCCTGTGATGTCATACTCTCGCCGGAAAAAAACTTTTATATATATAACCGGATAAGATCTTAATGTGTGATTTTTAATGCAATCTCTAAGTGATTTTATTTAGTATAATTTAGCGTGATCTGCATATAATTATATGCAGATTATAAAATGTGTAAAGAAATATTCAATAAAAAGATAATTGCGAATAATCCAGACGCGAATAAAAATATTTTGAACACGTGTTCAACATCCGCCTTGAAGGAGAGAGAGAGAGAGAGAGAGAGAGAGTCGTCAATTAGATCATTTACACTTGAGTGACGTCGCCGATACTTTTCTGCAGAGTAGATGAAGCCGATCGTTTCGAGTGCGTGTGCATCGCGCGCGTTCGGAAGAGTTCAAAGAAGATCGTACGGTGGATATGATGCAAGATTCTTATCGAACCGTCGCGCATTCCAGCGAGCTGTTGCAAGCTACAGGATATTAGGAAAACGCCGCCTTTGACCTGCCTCCACACTGGCATCTGTCCAGCGCGATCAACGGTATATAGTTGAGGCATGCGGCGGAGAGAATACGGATTCCATTGGTCGGTCTCTCCGTTTTGTAGTTCGCGACGCACGATATACACAAAGTGCAGCAACCGCGTTCTTCAGTAAAATTGAAACGACACAGAAATCGGGATCAGAGAGTGGGATCGAGTAGCGCGACAGTGTGAGAGAGATTTTTTCTCTTGAAAAATTACGTAAAGTTGTTTTTTTTTTTTTTTTTTTTTTTTCATGATTTAATGCCGTTCTCCATAAAAAAAATACCTTCAGCGGCTTTCGTCGATTTGGACATAAACCGCAAGACAAATGGTCCGCTATTCATATGATAATTCAGAATGTGGACTTTTCACCGCGACATAGTTTCCCGGAAATGCATCGCGACCTGTTGTAAATTTCAAACGACCCCGAAGAGACGAGAGAAAGAGAGAGAGAGAGAAACATCTGTTGCGCGGCGAAGAAAACTTTCAATATTTTCACGAAGAGAGGAAAAATCTCGTCCGGAGAGACGCGCGTGTATAGTTTTTTTTTTTTTTTTTTCTCAAATTCAAATATAATATCTGCTCCCTTGAGTTATAAATAATATCGTAGCGCCGAGAGAGATATCTGTGTCCGCGAACACACGACAGTCAGGTATATATACGGACGCTTATGGCGGCGGAACCGAGGAGATCGAGGGTCGACACTGATAGTTCACAGATCTTGAGTTGAACCCACGTGCTCTCGGGGTTCAACGGGAACAACAAAAGCTTTACGGGAAAACACTTCCGCAAAGATAGATAAATCATCGAGGAGATTGCGTTCTGGCCGCGACATTTTACAGTAACGTATATTTCGCTCGTGATAATAGACATAAATATTTCAAGATTTATGGGATGTATCGCACACGGGGGAAGGGAGAAGAAAAAAAAAACTCTTAAGAATAATTAAGCCTGTGAAAAATCATCTCGACACGCGGGTGAAAAGAAGAAAAGTTTTCATTGCAATAACGTATGTATACGCGCCGCGCGATGCTTCCACAACGCGCGGCTACACGATCGTATTGTTGAGCTATGAATAATCTCTCCGACGCGGAGAGACACTGGTAATTAATTACGGAGACTGCGCGTGATCTTTGTGAGCTATGTGTAGCCGGAAGATAAACAGAGATCGAAGATGATTAGAAATAAGCTTGTGTAACAATCCCGTTATTGCGATGTCGGAGGTGAGTTCACGTATGTATCGAAACATTTATAAGATCTTGATCTTAAAGAAACTTGTAAAGAAACTTAAATCAATTTATATGAGACACCCACGTTCTGCAGTCCCTTTTCTCTCTATTATCTAATTTATTATAAGATCACTTATACCCTCTTTCTTCGCATCTTGTAACTCCGCTATTTTCTTTTATTTTCGAAAACGTGAAAACTCGCTTTCACTCAAATAAAAAAAAAAAAAAAAAATAACCATTGTAATTTTTTATTGTTATTAAAATAATCTTCTTATGCGTACACGCACAGTGTATTCTGCAAAAAATTCGAAGGGCGAGAGACAATGCAAGTTTTCTATTCTCGCGAAGATGAGGTTTCGGGAATTGACACGCTAACAAAAAATCTCGCATGAGATACGCGGCGAGTAAATTTTCGGCGACTAGCAGCGGCGCGACGGACGGACGGACGGACAAACAAAATGAAAATCGAGGACTTGCAATTAGGAATGTGTCGGGCCTCTAGGAATCCCGGTGTAGCGGTGCAGGGGTCCCGTGTGCAGCGCGCACGCCGCGCACGGCGGGGTCGTGGAGTGCGCCCGCAGTGGGCAGTCTCGGTGCTGTCAGTACGCAAGAAATATAGTCGTACGCATAGGAGCGTGCAACGCATAATGACTACACGCGAAACCACGTATCGCCGCGGGTAGGTACGCCGTCTCGCTAATTATACATAATTATCGTTGCGGAGGAGAGGCCGAAGGCCCTGCGAGGGTCGTCGCGGGAGAGCAAACGGGAAGAGGTGGGCAGCAACGGAAGGGTTGCCCGCTACTGAAATGATCAGGATCTGTCTGACCCACGGGTTGTTGTTATTCGGATAATGCCTATTGAATCATGTACTTTTTTTTTTTTATCGCAGATCCAAAGCGGATCTCCATTGTCTGGAACCTCCGATGAGATTTGGAGGAATCCGAAATCCGACTTCTGCAAAAGAGATGCGTAAGAATTTCCGAACGCGGCTTAGCACGGAGAGAAAGAGAAAGAGAGAGAAAGAGACAGATAATTAGGGGCGTGACACGGCCCGTGTAAAATGAATATTTAGAGTGTGTCGATCGAGGGAAGGCGGACGGCGGAATTAAACGGGAAATGAGATATTGCCGCAAATTATGACTCTCGCTCGTTTGTTATTCTGTCAGAGAGGTTAGGTTAGGTCAGAGAGACGTTCGCGCGCGATTCGAATTACGTGGAAGTGCGAATTCCGATAAGGAAATAACGTGCGCGAATCGTAATCAGGATGGCGTGTCCGAGTTGAATTCCTCGAGATACGAATCGACCAGAAGAAATCTCCTCCTTTCTTTTTTTTTCTTTTTTTTTTTTTCGCTCGGATTCAGAAAGAGATACTCGAGTTTCAGAGAGTCTACGCATATATAATTCGCGAGATCGGGAATATCAGTTTTTGTCTCAAACGACACCGTGTAATCGGGAATTACTTTCGAGATAATGTACTAACGATTCGGGATTGAACAACGCAGCTGCTGCTTTGTGAAGTGAAACATTTGCGCATTTATGCAAACATCCGAGATAGAGGCAAGGGTTAACTCTTTTCAGTTGTCTTTCTTTTTCCGCGGCCGGCGATCGTTACGCCGTCATTTGTTTTGTCTTTAGAAGAAAAAGTAACTCTCTTCTCTCTCTATTTCTCTCTTTCTTTCTTTGGATACTAAAGTAGATTGATAAAAAGCGATTGTGGATGCGCTGAGAGTAAAAAGAAGGTTTCTCGAAAAAGAAGAAAACGCCGCGCGCGCGCGCGCGCGTACTCGCGTGATTCGAAGCACGCGCGAGCAAGGAACATCCGAGGTAAGCTGATGCGTGCGCGCGTAAAAGAAACCTGATCGCGTGCATACGTTAAAGAAAAACAATATGAAGTGACGCATTATGGCCGTTTGCTGGCAATATTCCACTCATAATTTGCGAAAAGGTACGTAGCCTTTCGCAAGAGAGCGACTTAATGATCGAAGCAAACTCCGTCGTTGATTTACGCACTGTTGCCGCACACGTTGTTGCGTCGCGGATTTGTTTCTTCCGGGATCTCGTTTAATAAAAATTGAACGTTGACATAGGCCTTCGCGTCATTTCGCCTCGTTGCTACTGTCCCGCTGTTTATTTTATTATTGATCATCGCTGTAAACTACGAATCGTATAATATTATCCGTCCGGAAGATGGTAAGTGAAGAAACATGTACGTTAATCGGAGAATTCAGAGAAACACGAAGAAGTCATCGCACACAAATGTTCACAAGATTCTTTATTGATACTTAAAATTTTTCCCCACGCTTGTTTTGCTTCAACATTTGTTAATAAATTTATTAATTTAATAAATAATTCACTTAATAAATTTGTTAATTTGCTAAATAATTAATTTAGTAAATTTGTTAGTTTAATAAATTTTCGAATTGAAGTTCAGAAGTTGATTGTTGAAATTAGAATCGGAGACTGCGATTGCGCAGCTTCTAACGGTTTTTACCTCCGGAGTCTTTTAAATTCGATCGATGAACGGAACGCGCGGTGCGGACGCCGGTCCGTTAGAGAGTGCATCATTGCACTGCTATGCGATGTCGGACAATGGTTAAATGCAAAGAAGCAGCCTTTGTACTTCCGTTTCGAGTTTTAGCCGCGCAATATACAGTTATCGAGCGAGAGAGTTTGTGACTTGAGAGTTTGCGTGATCAGCGTTTGTCATTTGACGTCTTAATTCGCGCGAGCTCTTTCCAGACCGTTGAACATGTCAATCGATATGTAGGATCTGCGCACAAAACATTTACAGACAAAAATTGTACTTGTCGAAGACACTTCTAAGCAATGAATGTGTTTTATAGCGTGAGAGAATTCGAAACTCGAGTCGACATTAGACAACGCATTCAGCCGATAATCGCGTTGCCATTTTGAGACTGCTGTTACTAATTGTATAAATGACACTATTAACCCTCGCGTCAACATGCTTGTCTACTGTGCTGTGTTCGATATTATCTTCCGTTCTACTGTTCTCTCTCTTCAACTGTCTTCTAAGTGAAAAATCTGATAACGCGCAGAAAGCAGGTGTATAGATCCGAAAGGAGTTGACTCCTCGCGCGACATCGGTTTTTTTCTCCTTTTTTCTTCTTCTTTTTTTTTTTTAGAATTATAATATGCGTGAGAGGGATATGCGATGGTTGTATACGTCTTGTTAGAGATTAAAGTATCACGTGTTAGCGACGTGTAAAACGCCAGAATGAGAATTATTCGGCAGCTGCTGAATGATTTCGCAGAGGGAGCGGGAGAGAGTGCTGCTTCTCTTGGTTTTTTTTTTTAAGAAACTTTTTTTTTTGGCGAAGAATGCCATGTTCGAAACAACCGGGAGAGGGAGATTCCCTATCGTATTGAATTAATTAAACGACGACATTTTTACAGACTGCTCTTTCTCTCCGCTATTTCTCTGTTGCGGTTGTTTTAATAATGCGCGTTCTGAATAATGAATTAGAACAAAAAGAAAAAAAAAAGAAAACAAACAAACAAACAAAACAAGAAGAGCAGTATTCAGTAGCTAATAAGAGACGAAAAGCAAACTGTTGTACCGCTAATTAGTCGAGAGGCATGATACTCAGCTGCTTAAACAAGTTTTTTGATAACAGCAAACTCGATTTATCAAACATTTTATTGCTCTTTTACGATATCGATGCAATTATGTTCTATATATATATATATATACTCTTTACGCGAAGTCATGTTTAAACATTCGACATATTTGTATTATTTTTCTTATAATTGTTTTATATCTGTTTTATCGTACACACACACACATATATATATATATGTTTTTTATTAGATAATTATTCTTTGATCTCAATACTCGCATTACGTCAGGATTCAATTTTTACGGAGACTTTAAATGTGCCAATTAACCGAGCTATGCGACATGACTTGTGCATCGAAACGCTTGTACAAACTATAGGTACAAGTAATTCTTCGTTTATACATGATATATATTTATGGAAACGCTGAATTCGTATCGACGACGACACGACGACGACGTCGGGTTTTTTTGCCGACAAAGGCAGATAAGAGAGCGCGTCATAATGTATCGGCTGTTCCACTCACGTTCCGCTCACGTTCGCGTAATTAAAGAAACAAAATTCCGAAGTGCTTGCAGGCGCTCCGACGTTCATGGAGTTTTCCTATCGCGCGACGATCGGCAACTCGCTGATAGATCGGGCACAGGTGCGCGTAGCGCCTTTACGATGCGTTTCGAACGACGCGTCTCATCGACCGACTCCGCGATACGAACGTGGAATAATTTACAGGCGGTAAAACTGATATTTATAATTATCGGATAAATGCCAACGAACCAATTAACACCACCTTCCTTCGCGACGCGCGCGCAATAAGCGCGCAGCACAATCGCGAACGGATCGCGCCGGTCCCGCTTCTGTCTGTCGCGCCGCGCAACGTGCTGCGCATTAACGAGATGTTTATCCGTTAGGAAAATTATGGGAGAGCACCTTTTCGATCAAGTAACGTTAATTCACAATAACGTAGACGCGAGCGAGGTGAAAAACTTGATGAATTATGCAATATGATATTATATGCACGCGTATATACGCTTACTGACAAAAGTTGTGAGAAACAAAGTGTAATTATTTAAGAACTTTGGTGTACGAATATATTTCGTCACTGTGAGTAGTCGAAAATTCTGTAGCAGTGAAAGTATAGATTCGATTTATTCCGAAGGAAATGATTCCTTCGGAAACTATGTGCGACGTTCTATTGATCAGTGATTTAAAAATACTGTCTTAACCCTTCGTGGACAGATTCCAAAAAACCGCCTACTAGGCAAGACTCACGCAACTTTAAAATCGAATATCTCCGCGAAAAAATAGTTTTTCAATTTTTTTAAAATCGAAACTTTGAACAATTCTGCATTTGATAAAAAAATAATAAACAATTAAAAAATTTTCTAGTATTTTTTTAAAGTATACGAGTTAAAAAAAAGAAAAATTTCTACTAGACACCAATTTGAAATTTTTGAGTGAGTCTGGGAGATCCACAGTCTGTTTACAAAAGATTAACTTTTTTCAGTATGTATAAAATATACATACTGCGTTATAACGTTATCTATGTAATATTATTTTGTTTGCTTATTTATCGTGCGTACGTGTTGTTATTTCACATTATTTATTTAATCGCGAACACGGTTATAAACAGAAAGAGAAAGAAAGGGAGAGAGAAGAAAGAAGAGAGAGAAAGAGAGAGAGAGAGAGAGCGCACCGAAAAGAAAAGAAAAACGAAGGAGCGTAATCTCTGGCGCTATAATGATCCCGGTTGTTGGTTTTGCGATATTTAAGTATCCGCAAGATGACTGTATATCGATAACACGAAGCACGAAGCGATAGCGAAATCTATCGTCCGCTAATTGGTTCGAATACCGCGCGCGTAAACCGATATCCTGTCTCGGGCGTTTGTAGGAGAATAGTAACGCCGCGAGTTCAATTTTTGCATTCGTATCGGTTGCAGATGCCGCGCGTTTACACCCGTATGCGTGTAAACACGTGCGAGACACGTGTGGCGACATATAGGCGTCGCGCAATCGAAAATTGCGATTGTCGAGCGCGCGCTCGAACGTTTGAAACCAACGCAGATCGCAGATTAAACCGTTATCTGCCGCTTGTGCGTATATACTCGCGAGCTCGAAATAAGTGTGCACATTGACACGAAAGAACCCCCGATAATTGGATGGAAGTTAATGACGGTCCGTTGGCGGTTTGTTGACGGCAGTCACGCTTTTTGAAAGACGCTTCGAGCAAAACCAAAACGCGCGCGACGTCCGTCACGTTCAGGTGCTCCTAGTAATGAGCGGTTTCTGGAAAGACACGTCTCTCAAATTTGCAGTATCAATACGCACCGCGCGCGCACCTGGCACATGCAACCGCTCACTACAACAAGATCGTGAAATTAACAAACCGGTCTAATCTCCAATAAATCTCCCGATAGTTTTTTTTTTTCTCAAACAGAGTCAAACCGGAAAATCATACCGGACAGTGCGGTTTTTTTTACGAAGAGAATGATTTTCAGTCGTGATTGAGATCACTTTAGTGTGAATAAGAAAAGTCCGATGTTGATTTACTCGAGAAATTTACATAAAACAAGAAAAAAAAAAAATTAGATAGCTCGAAGGTGTTTTCCGAGCGACGCGAACAAAAAGAAGTGGGCGTATATAACGAAGGAAGTAATGTGTTTTAATAAATGATGCGGATAGATGTCCGCATGCAGATCCCGTTGATTAACAGAGAAACGCCCAGAGAAGAATTGTGGCACTCGAGCTTGACGTTCACAGAGATTCAAAACATTCCTTATCGGAAATCTCTTTTTTTTTCTTTTTTTTTAAAGATCTGATATTACACGTTATGCAAACTAGATTGGTGTATCATTTTACGGATATCATTTTACAGAAAATGACTAGGCTAATTATTTTAATGGCCGCGACCGACCGACCACTGTCTCAAAATGCAAATGTGAAACGAAGGTTGATAATCTCTCTTTTTATCGATATAATTTTCCAAACAAAAAATAAACCAGCAAAGAAAAACGTTCGACTTACTCTATCTAACGATATTAAACAACACTGTTGAATAATATTTAGTTAGTGAGAAGTGCGACGCGAAAAACAAGCAATACGCCTCGTACAACGTCGTGTGTACGTATATAACCTGTTTTCGCAAATCATTGCTGGCTTCTTTTTCAGACTCTTGTTCCGAACAAAAATAACAGTTTGGTAACGCGTCAATGGAAATTACGCACGATGAAACATGTTTGTTAAAAGAAGATCCGGAACGCAAACTTCGAAAAAAAGCTTCGCCTTCTTGCGAGAGTGAATCAATTTAATTCCTGGCGGAACTATCGATCGCGTGTGGTGGTCGTTTTGGAGATGCAGAGAAGATCGCCGTTTCCGCCTCTCGCGTTCACTTTGCTTATTTGCCATAAATTTTCCGCAGAATATAAACTGGCTCGGAAATCTGTCTCTCGGAGTGATGTTTCCTTGATTATCGGGGCAACACCGACGAGCGGAGATAAATTGTTCGTAATTGAAACTTTGAACCGGAGCAATTGCGATAATCGTCTGAATATTCAGTTTCACTGATTGCGACTCAGATTATCTCTCGCACAAAATCGAACTGCTGGATGCGGGGTTTGTTTGTTTGTTTTTTTTTTTTTTTTTGCATCACGTCTTTTCCTTCTCGTTCGGTTCTCATACAAATCGTTTTCAATTCGAAACGATCGCGGGGCTTTCTAACGACGTCGGTCTTTATCGTGTGTCTCGCGTACGATGACTTTTTAAGTATAATAACTTATAATTTATTTATATAACAGCAGACACACATACACGCACGTTGCCGCCTAATAACAAGTATTCAAACGTGACTGATGACCGCAACTAGATTCTACTCTGTTTACATTACCGTGCAACATTATTGCATTACTCCGGTTTTATAAATAGCCGCTCTTATACATACCGGCCGGCGATTATTATATATTAACTTAATAGTGTTACGACTTCCCGCGGGACGGACTACCCGCAGAAATTTATATTCTCTCTTGGTCTCATTAGAGGTATAGCGTTTAGTGTTTTCTCTCAGTTTACATACGTATCTATATAATCTGAGATAATTTAACATGCACGCAGATGGATATCGTTTGATTCGAAATCGATTGGTAATTAATTATTGGTAAAAACTCACGCGGAGATATCATTTCATCATTTCAGAAAATTTAATCAAGTATGTCCAGATTAAATGTGTGAAACAAATGACGATATTCGCGTGATACACAACAATTTACAGTAGAAAACTCCAGTAATTTCGAGAACTACAATTTCGACTTTTCCTTGATAGGAGGCGGGCCAATAGTTCACCCCACTATTCATAAATTTTCCGATATTCTTGAGTGACTGCGCAACTCGCACTGTATCTTTCGTCTCTTGCTACAAGTTGGTCGCTGGAAGGGGAAGAAAATAATTTCGAATTTCTAGAAAGAATCAGTCCCACGTACTCGAAATTACTGGAGTTCTGCTGTACTTACTTTGCTCTCCGGGCAATTTTATATACAGTGTTTTCGCGTTGTTATTTTCACCTTTCGGTGTTTTGGAAGTTCGAAAGTGTTTACAACGTCGTGCGATACTAATGCGCGCGCGGCCCATTACCTTTCACTAGTTTTATTCCTCCCGTCTAGTTTTCTTATACCACGATGTAATAAATAGCTTCCTTCTTTCTCTCAAATAGATGATTTAACGTGTTTTCCAGATAAATATTTAGTTATCTCAATTAATTAAATATTTTATTTTAATATTTTGATAATAAGCGCTTATTAATTCCGCATATTTGATCAAGATAAAACGAGCATTCTGCGCGTTTACTGCTTCGTCCTTGGCGAAGTTCACTCACGGTCATTTTCACGTGTCTACGTGATATACCTATCATTTATCGGTGTCGTAACACTCTATCCCTTAATCATATTCTTTCACACACACACACACACACACACACATATATCACTCTCTCGGATATCGCAATGGATATTAGTCTTAATTAAACCGACGTTTTTCATACAGTTTTTGTGTTTTGACAACGGAATAACGGTCGTGATAAATTCATTGGCAAAAATACCGGTTGGTGCGAGCAAAAAATCGATACGGAAAAACGTGCGACGTGTCAAATAATTCTTTTACGACAACGCGCGCGCTACCGATTTATTTTATACGCGTCGACGGATTATTGCAGGCGCACGCTCGGCGCTATCAGGTTAATAAGCGCCGGCGAGCCACTCGATTGTGAAATTTTACGAGCTTACGCAAATGGTACGGGCGAAGGACACACAAGCATTTTCTCGACTCCCACGCTCTTCTTGTTCAGATTACGCGCGCACGTATTACCGCGATGCAAAAAAAAAAAAAAAAAGGAACGAGAAAGATTTATATCGCAAAAAGAGCGCAAAACCTACGTATTTCGTTCGAGTTCTGTGCGGACGCGTAAATAGAAACTGCGTTTAGAATTTGCAGATTTTTATAATATGAGGTGCCAATTTCACACCAACGCCAACATGACAATATGCAATCGTCGCGCACGATCTTTTCTGTGTTCGCGCAGGACAGCGAAGTAGGTTTGCGCCGATTGTTGATTGAAGGCGTTTCGAACAACCGAATTTCCGAGTGATTTGTTCTCTTCGGATGATCGTAATTTAATATACGATCGCGACGCAATCGCTGCCAGACAACCGATCGATAAAGCGTTGTCAAGTACACGGACGATTAATGTCCGAGCGATTCTTGAAAATGAGAAAATTTTACTAACTATTTAGTGGAAGAATTTCTAAAGAACAAAAAATATATCACAACTAATTTTATTTTCTTCATATTGAATGTTGAATAAAGCTCCATGAATTCTTACAGAGTTTTTGCAACGTTTTAACTAATAAAAAAAAATCGCGTCAGACACAAATGTCCAGGATTTACGGGATACTTACCAAAAAAAAAAAAAAAACGTTTACGGGATTAGAGTTAAGTGTCTTCTTCATCGCCGATTCCATAATACGTGCAAGATGACAATAATACTACGTACATCTGTTTAGTTTTGTTCACATGACAGATATTTTTTAAATGTATGAAATAGACGTGAGAGGTGACCTCAGGTTCAATTATGTATGAATATCCAATATATTAGTTGCAAAAGATCAAGTTGTTAAACTTGTTAGCAAGGTGTTGTGCAAAATAAATCATGCTCGTGCAATATAATTTCAAACGTTTCGACCATATATTTCCAGTCATCTTCACGACGTATATATATTCGTCAGATAATAAAACTTGTGTGTTATATTGTCAGAACAATTCTGACAATATGACACACAAGTTTTATTATCTGACAAATATATACGTCGTCAATTTGGGCACGAGTGATGATCGGATTTAAGATTTCACCGAAGACGACTAGAAATATATAGTCGAAACGTTTGAAATTATATTACATGAGCATTATTTATTTTGCACAACAAACCAGTTTAACAACGCTCTTTTGCAACTAATATATTGGGAGATATTTTTTATTTAGGAGTCGCTCGAATCGTTACACGATTGTGCGCTTCTAAAATCCCAAAGGAGATATTCGCACCTGTTACGAATTATATTACGTCTGAATTTTATTAGCCACTAAATCATAACGGTCTTTTAACGCCCGCCCCCTGCCGCCGCCGCCGCCGCATGCGATATCCGCTTTCTTACTTGTGTTACGATGAAAGTTTCGTCGTAGTTATATCAACCGAGTTTCTCGCGGACGTGTATGTATGTACACGTATTTGCCGCGTGCGCGCGCGATCTTTTTTCACCGCGCGAATAAACGTACGCGAATAAACGAGGCGTCCCGCGATCCGGTGAACGTCGATTGAAACTCGCTTCGATCGAGCTTATGAGCCATAATAGCGACACGGTAGTCATTCTCCTTACCTTAAATCACGTCCGCATGCACGCGCCTCAACGTATGCCGGTACCCGTCGTCGTTCGCAACAAGCAGCTCCTTAGCCGAGCATAATGGCGCAATAAATTACGCCACTTTGTGAATGTAGTTAAAAGCGCTATTATACCGGCCGCGGGGCCATAACTAGCTGCGGGAGATAAAAATTCTCCGTGCGCATCGTTGACCCGGACGACGCCGCCGTCGTCGGTGAAGGAAAAACGTCGATATACGCTCGACGACCGAAGCACCACATACACCATATGCCCGCACTTGTACGTAGGACGTCGCGCGGATAAGACGAATGTGTCTTGCGATAGATTCATCGGCCGTGTAGGTGGAAAAACCGCGCGCGCGCGCGCGCAAGTGACGTTCCGCGTTTATGAATAATAATGGCCATGGCAAACGTTATTATTATCGGTAATATATTACGTCAGTATTCCAGCGGACATGTTCATTGCGATGTATCGCAACAATGTTGTAGCGATTGACGAGCATAATGTCCGTTAAGCGAAGTTATTGTTTCGCGTATGTGCGTTTTCTGTTATATCATTTATTTGTCGTTAATATAATTGTTTTATTTTGTATCGTCACTTATTTAAAATTACCTCTTTTCTTATCGTGTATTAACGTCAAAGGTAACAAAAATGGTTTCGAGCTTAATAGTACGACGTACAATGTACTGACACGATGATATTATCTACTTGGAGAGGGAGGACATTTTTATGTCGTTGAAGTTTCTCTTTTCTTTTCGTAATTTTTCTGTTCTATTTTTCTTACGTTGTCTTTCCCGTGTGTATGTCAGATAATATGCCGCGTAAATAAATTGAGTCGAGCTTGCCACCCGGGATAAGCATCGAATGCATCAGCGAAAATGATTTTATTTGCTCGCTTCGCTTTTGACTCTCCCTTTTAGGTCGTTAAGCAACTGAGAAAACGAGATAATGATAACGAGACTGACAATAACCCGCGCCGCGATATGTGCAATATGATTGTATCGCGGCGCGGATTATTGTCGCGTTGATATTTGGAGATATTATTTCATGAACGTTGTGGCGCAACTGTATGTATATGACATGTTGAGCGCATTTGTGCGCCTCTTTAGAACGTGATTCTCTTTTCTCTTGTACGATAACAAGAAATGAATCATAACAGTTCTGTTTTGTACGAATAAATCAAGAAAAAAATTGTGTTTATTACAGAGAATTAATGTTTTAACTTGGTAATTTTCTCTTTAATAATATTTTTCTTCAAGAGTTTTATTCGTAATAAATTTACTGCTAATGTTTTTTTAAATCGCTATCAGTTTTACTCGCTTTTGTTAATTAATTCGAAGAAGAAACAACGTAACAAAGTTTGTTTTCTTATTGTTGCACACATGTCGTGCCGTTTTTATCGAGGTTTGCAACAAACT
This sequence comes from Pseudomyrmex flavicornis, assembly GCA_014825475.1. Classification (NCBI taxonomy): domain Eukaryota; kingdom Metazoa; phylum Arthropoda; class Insecta; order Hymenoptera; family Formicidae; genus Pseudomyrmex; species Pseudomyrmex flavicornis. The sequence continues at coordinate 41,075 of QVNW01002267.1, forward strand.
TTGTGCTTTTTTTGATAAATTTAATAAGAAAAAAAAGTCACGCGCGATCGTAACAAAAGAACTGAGAGATTAAAAGTGACACGCACGACGATACCACGTAATGTCCGCCTCCAAGCATTGTTATTCTTGTTAGTCTGCGTCTCGTTACGCATCGCGGATGCACATGACAGGTCACGTGCATTGTTCTCTCTCGTGATTATTAATTTCTGCCTTTGTTTAATGAAAGACAACAGAATGTGAAGCCAAAAGATATAATCCAAAGAAGATTAACAGAGCGCCGCCTGTGTGTGTAACACACGTCGTCTCAAGACGCGAGCGCGTGCGCCGCACAATTTTCTATATCTCGCGTCTGGTATTTTGACGCGTTTATTTTTTTTGTCTTTTATTATAACTTCATCGCGGCCATTGTGGATATTTCCGCTTTTAATCTTTCTCTTCTGTGGTAAGCGCGAAGATAACGATAATAATAAGCAGGTCGGTGAGATGATGATGATTACGAAGTGCGCCGCTTGAACCGCGCGCGCGCTGCGCCGCTATTATTGCACACTGCTAAACTTGACGCGCCTCGTTAAGCGCGATAATGATTAAAAGTAAAATTATACGTTCTATTTTGAAATCCCTGCCGATAGTTGCGCGCTCGAACATGAACATGACAGATGTTGATTGGAGTTTGGTCGACGTATTAGATCGCGTTTGGTCAGCGATACCGAGCATGAATTTTGCGAAATTACACGGAAGAGATCTTGAGTTTTTTAGTAAAGAGAGAGAGAGAGAGAGAGAGAGAGAGAGAGAGAGAGAGAAAGATGTGAATGTATTATTTATGTTGCCGCTGATTACAGCGAGAATTTTCAGCAATTCAATCCGCACATAAAAAAAAAAAAATACTTATGAAATAAAAGAAAAAAAAAACTGTCTGCTCGAAATGTTGTAAGGAACTAATCTCGATCGTGTATCAAAAGATATTATAAATTTTTGATAATAGGTAGCGTATATACGTGGCATTTGCGTGACGCACCGTTGCAAGTGTAATCAAAATAAGAATATATTAAAAAAATGTTACATGTAACAAGAGCACGTAGGCATGTAGTGCGCACACATACGTGCATGCACGCGTGTGTTTGATATACGTCTAAGAATAATTCCAACGTGAACGCGTCGTTAAACACATGGAAAAAAAAAAAAAAAAAAAAAACCAATGGTTAATTTTCTCTCGCATTGACCTATTGATCACTCTTGCATATCTATCTATTGTCTGGATGCATGTGCAGCACGCTATATCATTATCGCGTGAAACGATCTTGAAAGCGTCTCGTTGTCATCTAGCGCACGTACCGTAGACGGTATATGGTTGCAACGCGCCGCGCACATCGCGCCAGGACGTGGCCACAACAAGATGCATTAGCGTGATTACAATTACGGCCGAGCCGTCTAAGTATGCAATAATACGCACGAATACCTGACAAGGTGAACGACTGCCACGATAAACACGAGCGTCATCGCATTACCGCTACGTGGAAATTAGTTCGTTGCCGATTGCTAGAAATTACGATTCGCATCACGTATCGGGAAATTACGTGCGCGTTTGGGTATCTCTCTCTCTCTCTCTTTGTCTTATTTAGCGACAAAATTATAAATTATATACAACGTTGCGATAAAAATCTGTTTTGAGAAAGATAATAACTGTAGTTTAAAAAAAAAAAAAAAAAAAAAAAACTGCGAGTTTATACATTGCTCGTATATACATCGAGATATCGGGCAGTGTCCGGCTTAACGGACTCTCGAAGTGACAGTAAAATAATGCATGGAAATGACGATAACAATACGGTTATCTTGCTCGCGCTCGAAAGAAGCGTGTTGCAGAAAAGTGACTGACATTCTCATAACGTATGTAAAAATATGTAAATGACACAAGTGACAGCTGTGTCACGTTCTTATAGTGATTGCGTTCGGTATATACCTCGCGGAGTTACCGCCCGCTAAAATTGCTTAATCGTTTCTTCGCTGCTTGCATCTTTGTTGCCGCAATTGTTAATTTACATAGTGCGGTATATATTCTCTTTCTCTCTCTCTCTCTCTCTCTCTCCGTGCGCCCCGGTAATGTAACCTGTCATTTTCCTTGCACAGTGTGAAAAATAACGTGGAAGAAGACACATGAAACTCAACTAACAGATATTAATCTTTATTGTTACATCGAGAAAACTCCGTGTAACGTTTGTGTAACGTTTGCGCGCACATAAATTGCACACGCAATATTTATAATTGATTTAATTAAGCACACACTACATTTCGATTTGGTATTTAATTGAACATTTTAAAGTTTCATGATGTTGGTGTTCAGAGATCACCTGTTAGTTTTTCAATAGAGAGAATTTTTCTAAAAAGATATAAAAAATTATGAAATATATAAATTTTGCGTCTCACTTAGTTTTTTCGTACATCGACGCTGGGGGGGTTTTTTCATCGATTCTTTTTTTCCTCGTCTTTTGATTTGACATTTCAAGAATCTTTCTATATTTACAAATTTTAAAATTTTAGAACAGAACAACTTACAACTGTTTTGTGATTTTTTTCTCTGACGAGACATTTCTGCTGTTACTTCGTGACTTTTTTTTTTGTAATAATCGGCGAAAGTGATTCCATTGCTTGCTCAAACATGCATATGTACCTATTTGTATGCGCGTTCTCACATTAAATGAGCACAACGCATATAAAACGAACACGCATAAGCGCGTACTATTGTTACGAATTTACCTTCGCAGAACGCGAATGTGCGTTTTAGCGTTTAAGTATAGTAATCAGTTCCGCAGGTAACACAATTTCTCGCAATTATCTCAACAATAGTCAATTCTGGTTTCCATATAACTGGTTGTTTCCATATAACAGTTTGTTTCCCCAGGTTCTAGCAAACAACTCTGTGTTGCAATTATAAGCGCTTGTTGTCTTATCGGAGATATTTCCATAATTTCTCTCCCATCGTGCACTTCGAAGAACCGATATTCTTTCAATCTAGAGGTAAAACAGAGAAAAAAATTGTTTACTAAACTTAGTGATTAAAGCTAGCTTTTTCGACCAATTTTAATTATGACGTTTCTCAGTCGAGTTTTACTTATTTCAACTAGTCTCTTGTACAGCGCATTAATCGTATCGTCTTGCGAGCGCGTGCGGTGGCAATAAGTGGGCGATGCTGTAACAGTGAGTCCATAGGTAGGCTCACAACGTCGTCATTGTCTCGAAACAGAGATAAAGCTCTCCGTAATTGATTTTCTATCGATAACTTTGATTCTGCGTCACGGCGATGCGATGCGCGCACGTTTGCTCTAAACTTGACACACTTATTATCGGTAACAATATCGCTCTTGTGTGTACGTGAGAAGATTTATGCAAAGAATTAATTCTTAAATAGGTATAATTTATACGACATAACCGCGCGACATATCATTATTTAAATCTAGAGATAATTAAATTCTCAGGATTGCCAATGTGACGATCGAACGTCCGTCAAATCGCGTTTCGTAGAGAAAATTTTCTCGTGTTGCCTTCTCTTTTCCGCCAGTTCGTCTCGCGAGCATCAGTTTCGCGTTAGTAATAATAATCTGTCGCGGGGAGAAGATATGCGCGCTAGTTACGAAGAAGACGGTAAAGTGGTGGTGTGTGTCGCGTTGAAGTCGTCTCCTTTTTTTTCCCTTTTTTTTTTTCGAAATTGTCCCTTTGCGATAGGTTGATGGCGGGGTCTGGTCGCCGTTGCGCTAATTGACGTGTACTTGTCAGTTTTACCACGACGGGCCCTAATTACGCGCTTCCCCTCGGTTTCTTTACGCTCACCAGCTCACCGAGAATGCGCTCACGTCGAAACCGCATCGCGGGTAATCGCCTTCGTCCGCGCACGGCTTTTTGTTGCGTTTCTTTTCGTTTTACGCGTATAAAAACAGTCTTATACCCTATAAAAATAATTAAACGTTTGCTTTTTACAACTTTGTAGTTATATTTAGTTACTGCCTGCCAGTCCAACGTCTCGTTATTAAATTACGAACACGTATCCTTTACAAACGCGCTAAGAATCGGCATTACGACAGTGATTCGATGCGCGCCCGAAACGTTATAACAAAGTTTTACTAGATTTTAATGTGAAAATACTTTGATGTACTTCTTTTTTCGATGCTTTTTATATTTTAAGAACTTTTGAAAGAGAAGAAGAAATGTGTAATGCAGAGAAATATCGTGTCGCGCGTGTGTGCCGATGAATTCGTTATTTTTTGTCTTTTTACTTAGTCAACGCGTGTGTGAGAAATGTATAGTTCGATGTAGATAATGACTACCTTATCACCGGAGATGAGAATTCGAGCTTTCACCTCTTTCCTTTCTAGTTATTTGGCGCTGACTTCGTTGCAAGCAGTTTAGTACGTGCTTCCCTCTGCGGCAAAATTTTGTACTTATACTTGTCCTACATTCTATATACACGTTCGGGTCCTAGCAGGATGTATGAATTAGAATATGCTTCGAGATATATAAATGGGCAATAAAGGCGGATAAAGAGAAATGATAAAGGACTGATGTAATATAAATTTCAATTTATTTGTTGTTGTGATAATTTATTATAAATTTGCTTTAAAGTATTTACCTATTTTATAGTAATATTGCGAAGATCGTATCTCGAGGCAGGAATCTTCTTTTCCATCTGTTTGTTTCATTATGGATTTTTATTATTGCATTTCACTGAAGTATATGTATGGTTTTTTTTTTGTACAACATCACATGTACTTCTGTTATCAGACAATTATTTGTGAATTTAAACGACAGAGTGCAATCAATAAAAATGTCTCATCTGATTTTATCTCATTTAATTCTTATAGTTCTTATAATTTATTACTTATGTAATTTTATCTCATAATTGTTATAGTTCTTATAGATGAGAGAACGAGTATAGCAATTCCGTCACGTGTTACATGACAAAAACAAAACTCCGTTGAGTGATGATGCAAATTTATAAGACTGTGACGCATAATTTTCTCTTGTTCTCTTTTCCCTTCACTCGCACCATTGTACATACTCATCGATCGGCCGATGAAACAGCCCATTGGTTGGTTCATATATGCACCACGAGCACCGTGAATCTCGCAAGCTCAAAGGTCATCATTGCGAAAAGTGCAAAGTAAGCAGGCGGAGAGGATAGGGATCGCATTAATAGAGATGTGACACGTTGCCGTTACATTGCGAGTTCCTCTTCTCATGCTACCGCAACATATGTACGTATATTCCCGCTTAAGTGAATGCCAAGGCTAAGTCCGTCTCTTTAAACCGAGAATCTTTAATGTCGCTCGTATGCCAACGGTCGCAACGCAGACACCTTTATTTAATTACAATACGTGTCGCTCTCCTCCGTCTAAGCGTGTCTCTCCCTCATTTAACTACAATAGCGCGCGCGCGGCGCATGCAGCGCATAGCGCGCTAGACGATGTAATTGCCGGTTACCGTGAATAGGCCGCGTAGGGTTGTTCTTTGAAATTTTTTTTGTTCTAAAACCTTCTTTAGCAACATTTGGTATCCGTCAGATCTCACGTACGTGCGCGCAAGTCTTTTCACGCATTTTATTACGCAAAGACAGACGCACGATAGACCGCATGCACGTAAGCCCTGCCACAAGCGCTTACCTATTGTGGGTTATTACTTCACCGTTAATGGCACTTCACAATGTAATTTGCAGTCCTGATCCCGTCCTCTCTTTTTGCTCTCTCTCCTTTTGTTTCTCTCCGATGAAAAAAAAACCACCGTCTTTTATGCCACCGTCATAGAATCGAGTAATGAACGTGTATGAAAAGGTCAGTCGAGCGGCGTATGACAAATTGCATTTTACATCACGGTCGTTTGTCGCAATGTTCGAAATGTTACTCCAATATTTCCCAATGCAATTTCTGCCT
>QVNW01002268.1:0-19940 GCA_014825475.1 Pseudomyrmex flavicornis
GTGCAATATATATATATATATGTGTGTGTGTGTGTGTGTGTGTGTGTGTGTGTGTGTGTGTGTGTGTGTGTGTGTGTGTATACGTGCGTTGACCTTAAATCGCGCACCGGATGCGTTTTCTCATCCTTCGGCGACGTTACGCATTGCGCATAATCTCATAAGGAGAAGAGCGAAACGACGTACGAAATGTCGTCGTCGGTCCATCGATGCTGCGCTGGAAGTCGAAAGCGAGGAAACGCAATTGGTGCGATGTCATTCGCGTGCAAAATGTGCGCGGGCCGCGTATATAGTGGGGGCACCAGACCCAGACGAGTCCCCTTCTCCTCCGTCTCTTCCTCACTTCCCTCTCGCCAGCGTTCGTCGCTCCAGTTTTCGAAAACACGCGTTTTTCTCGCTTTCTGACATTCGGATTTAATTATTCTGTTTTTTCTCTTACATTGGAAATCCCTGGTTCTGCGCTGTGGCGCGCAACAGTATCTTGATGGGACACCGAACCTGGTGAGAAACAAATGATCGAGAAGATACCGATGTCTTCCCGATTGAAATTTAATGGATATCGAGTAGAGGATTTTTCGAGCGTGAGGGTTAAAAGAAAAGAGTCACGCCGCTCACAGGGACGTTTATCCTACTTTTGCCTTGTCTTGCGATTCTTCTTCCCCACCAAGTGTCTAGTGGAAAAACTGCATACCTGTTACGCGCTTCTTTGACGCATCGCGAGATTGAATTGTTTTCCCCGGACCTTGCAACGTCCCATTGTTGCCGCGACTATTGCAAACTATACCCCGTGTCAGGAAAAACCTTCGAATAAATCGCTACGCGTCTCTTCTTAGCGACTATAATTTTTCTTTTGGCGGCTATTTGCCACCGAGTGCAACGAGTGCGTAAATGCGTGCGGTTAGACGTTCCAACGTCTCACACTAATCTTCCGAGAAACAAATAATAAGTTTATCGACCACGAAAAGAAAAATAAATTAACATTACAACATGGAGAAAAGTTTTGCTATTATATGGACAGCGAAAAGAACTTGCTGGGTCTGTTGCAGATTTTGCTTCATCAACAAAACGTTTTGTTAGTAAAACGAAAAATTCAATAGGCTTGGCATGTTTTTTTTTGCTGTCTATACAAGTAACTAATTTTCTTGCAACTTTTTTTCTGTGAAGTAGTCCAGAAAAATTGTTACATCGCAGAAATTTAAGTGAGCCTAACGGGAAGGCTTAAAAAAATGCTGCTTTAAGATCTAACCTACGTGAAATAAAATAAATGTATAAGCAGCGTACAGAATAAATTAAACAGTAACGACTGATCTAAAAGTATCAATTAAATTCTATAACAAATGACATGAACGACAACTTATTTCTAACAATTCGGAGTCGCCGACCGAAAGGAAAGAGAAAAATCCATGATACAAATAGAGTCTGACGAAGAATTTTAAATGTTTGACCGCAGGAAAAAATGTACCGTTTTATCTCAAACATGAAAGGACTCGGGTGGGAACAAAACGTGTTTCCGTCATCGACAGGTCGAAGGAGAATCTGTAGCATTTGTGGCATATTTCGCTCCGTCGCGTACCGGAAATTGTCCAATCGTGTCCAAAAATACTAATATTTTTAGTGCGAGGATCACGAGGATTGTTATTGCAAATCTTTGCTACATATTTTTATATACACCGTCATAGTTTATATTCAGAATTTTGCGTCAATCGCGCGAAAAAAAATATATTAATATGCAAATTCTCGCATATTTTTCGCGACGCGATATTTTTTTCACTTCGCAAAAATTTCACTTTTTTTTTTAATTGTTCTGCGAAAACGGCAGATCGATTCGCTCAGTGTGTCGTCGCACAGATCTTTCTTTCCTGTTCGATCCGTCGGCGTTATTAAACGCCATTCCGGAGCGATTACACGAACAAGCGATTCTCCGCTACACCGATAGACTGATAGTGAAAGTCGCGTCGGTGAACGTGCTTCTCCATTTATTTGGAATTAACGGCTTGATAATTCAGTAACCTGTGCCTTTACTCGCGAGACACCGGGCGCTATACGCTATGCATTCACTTTTTCAGTCACCTATCTATTCTAGCGAGACACCGAGCATTTCTCTCGTACTCGTTCAGCCGCGACTTTTTCCCGTCTTTTAAATAAAACGCCATATTTTGCTTTCCTCTGTCTCTAAAGCACCCGGCAAAACAAATATATATATACATATATATCTCCGTTCTAAAATTACGCGCATTATATCTTATGTCGTTTAATGAGAAAACAAATCTCAGATGTATAAAATGCAATAAAAAAATAGTTGGTAACGGGTATCGCATTCACACTACTACAAGTTTACGCGATAAAATGCGTCATTGACTAGAAAGATATGGAACACGACGTGATTTCATTCGTGCGTTTCAAAACATTTTATTTATTTTTTTGTGTTTTTATTTTTATTTTTATTTGTTCGCCAGTTGGCAGTGCGCACATGACGAAACACATCCGGTAATTGCCGTCGTGTACGGCAATAAATTAATTTTGATCTTAAACATTTGCATACGTTACGTGACATAATATCGACTTACTTAGTTTTATGATACTCTCCTAGTTCTCTATGTTTTAATGTTGGTTTTGTGAATTATTTTACAGTAGACTCGATTGGAAGTTTTTGTACTAAGATGTGCGAAATATTGTTGTATGTTATTTTATTTTTTGTTTATTGAAAGAGAGATAAAAAAGAGAGAGAGAGAGAGAGAGAGAGGGAGAACTCTGGAATCAGAAATAATGGACAATGCTCTAATTTCACCTTCATCCGATTCATTTATAAATAGTAGCAAAGTGGCTCATGAATTGTAGTTTATTACGCTCGATATAATAATAGCAGGCATAAATTGCAACAACGATGTTGTCAGGAGAACCAATTTACTACTTGCTCTTCTGGCGAACTGACGCGCAACATTTTCGCAATATCTTCTTCTCCAAGTTTTACCGCACCGGTAAAAATTCTCCTCGCGAAAACACGGTTCAAAAGTGTGTGTGTGTGTGTGTGTGTCACGCGCGGTCAAGTAACGCACTTAAAAAGAACGCAAATGGAAACAACAGTCCTTCTCCATTTCGATATTGCAATATCAACGAGAGGAGTCCGCAGTCCCGTTATACAGTTTTCATCGATCGCGACCTAACATTCATTTTGGGATGGCGAGCGCAACGAGCTTAAATAAAACGATAATGAAAGTCGATTTCGATCGCTTTCGAAGCTTATCGGGTAAGACCTTCTTCCCCTCTCTCTCTCTCTCTCTCTCTCCTCGGAGGATGAATTATGAGATTTCATCGCGTATAAGCATGGCCGTTCAGGAAAGTGCCGCGCAAGTCGGAGGCACGTTCTATGTGCCACCCACGAAAGCACATTGGTCGATGAAAAGCTTCGCGGGTCCGCCTTTCCGCGAAAAGCTCTGGGCATGCGTGGCGACGTCGTTTCGGTGTGAGCAAAGGAGTGGCTATTTGCCAAACATATCGCACTTGTCTTCTTTGTTAAATATATGGAGTCGTCGAAATGTCACACGGGCTTGCATAAATAACGGGAAAAAGTAAGCCGCGCATTTATCGTTACGAGTTCGTCTTCGCGTATATCTTTCCTCGTGTCTAAAATAATCGCATACACAACGCGGGTTAATCTCAAAAAAGATCAAAACTAAAGGAAATAAGAGAACAATATAAATTAAAGACGTCAAATTGTAAAACGTATTTAAATTTTATTGACACAAACGCAATTTTATTAACGCTCAGAGTTTGACCGAGATTATTGCGAGATTAGACGCATCTGCGTATTGTCCAATTAGTAAAGTAAATATGGTTATTACATGGATTTTATTTTCTCAATCGGTCAAAGACCGTGTGCGTAGAATTATCGTAAACATATCGCAAACATGGTAAACATAGACACGTGTTTCAGACGTGTAATGGGGCGATTTGTTTAATCGATGGCAAGACCCTTTGATTCTGTGGTAGACCTCGCAATCATTCACACGCATTTTTCAGACTATCGGAAAACATGTATACAATTATATTATCTCTAAAATATTATTATTAAATATTGTTGTTATTATAAAATAATATTATTATCGTTAGATAATATTGTTAAATATGTTTTACAAAGAGATGTCATTAACAATGGAACTGAAACACGGTGGCAAACCATAAACTTTTTTTATGTGACTCATGGAATGAATGTACAATTTTACGATTTTTCATAACGATCATTACTACAGGATGTATAGTTTTTGCGCGTTATTGTCACCAAAAGCGAAAGCTGAAACTGAAAGTTTTGCTTACCACGAAGCAGTAGTAATTAACGGAAAACGATAGCGGTAATTCTAACAAATTAGTACACTTCCACGAAATTTCTTTTCGGGATTTCGTAAATCGGGCGAAGTTTCACGAAAGTTTTTGTTTTTCTTTACCGTAACATTGTTGTCAGAGCACGTATAGATATTCTTTTATATCAAAACGTGACTAGACAATATCAAATTTGTATCATTTAACCTGCGCGCTGCTAAAACAAAAATTTGAATTTTAACTTCAAATACAAAGCCGCCAAACATTTCGTCAGTGATTGCAAAGCGATTCGACGTAGGTGTTGGGCGCGCGTTCGAATCGCAATATCTTCTCTTGCAGCGGGATAAATGGCTCTCGTTGTATGTGCGAGACAAACGTTCCGTCGCGGACTTTACTACACCGGCTGCTCTAGATTTTCATGGGAGATTGTTTATAATGTACGAGAAAGAGAGAGGATGTGTGGACTACTTTGCGACTTACGAGTCCGTTTGCTGTTGCCGTTTGCGTCGCGAATGTTCAACATGCAAACGTGCAAACATGTAGAACGGATTAGTCATAAATTAAGAGGAAACGATTATCTTTCAGCGGCATTTTCCAGCGACGATATTTTATTTCAAACGACTCATATCTTAACACCAGAACCAGTAGAGTTGAATGCTATATCTAGTTTTGCTACACTTGTTAGAATAAAACTACTCAGAAACATCTCTTGCATTTCTGAAATCCGTCATTTTGACGGATTTTTGTTCCCAATGTTAAAAAACGAGAAAAATGTCAATTAAAATTTGAAAAAATTAAAATCTGGATTCGAAACCACCTTTTTCCGCTGAAACGTTTGTATTTGTATCACCACGTCAAGTGGCGCAACTAGTGAAAGCCGATGAATTCCACGAGCTAAAGTTCAGGGGGCGTATTACTGTGGGAATCAAGCGACTTTTCTTTCTTCCTCCTCCCCCGCATTGTACGCAGAAATTATGATACCTAACAAAATTGTTCCTTGTTCTTTCAATGTTTTCCGCGTACTCAACGTGCGTAATGAGCGTAAATGCAAGTAAAACCGAATCAATTTTGTAAGATAATTGTCCCAACGACCGGACGTTTATCGAAGAAGTAAATTATTAGACACGCATTGTGTTAAACACAACAATTCTCGGTGTTTTAAATATTTTTTGAAAATGTATGTGTTTTTAAATATGTTAGTTTCCTTTTAACTTCGATATAAATTATTTCTGTTTTACAAGTTATGTCTCTAATAAATATCCATCCGGTGAAACAGTTATCTTAAATCGCCATTTTTTTAAATCGTCGAGTAGACGTTCATTCCCGATGACGGCATATCCGCGTGCATCCGCGTCATATATAAGTTGAAGCGCGTCCCGTTCGCCTGTAAAAATTTCGCGAGCTTATATCGATCTCGAAGAGACTACGACGAACGTCGGCCTGCGAGAATTCTCCAAGGAGACTATTACACGGTAACAAAACGATACGCTTTGAGCTAGGATATCAGCGGTAACGTACAGTAAGAGGGGTATATACAACGTTTCTCTCAACATGCACACGATCACGATGAGGTAGAAAACGGACGGAACGTGGCTATTACGGGAGAAACACAGCCGTTTCTGCTGATGTCCCGATGTCGTGTCTTTTGCTCGAGTCACGCTAAGTTTTCTCGCTCGTCTTCTCTCTCTCTCTCTCTCTCTCTCTCTCTCTCTCTCTCTCTCTCTGTGTTCGATCCGACGTCTTTCTCCCGAAATTATTCATGTGGATTTATAATATACACAAAAGAGCGAGGAACCGATAGGGTCGCCCTCGATAGGGCGAGACTCGAGTGTTCGGTCGTGTCCGTTTTTACAAAGTAATTGTCCAAATGATCAGTGACCGGATATTTATTAGAGAAGTAATTTATTAGATACGTGTAAATATTAAACGTAACAATTCTCAATGTTTTATTTTGTAAGATTTTGTTTTTAAATATTGGTTTTCAACATAGGTTGATGCAAAAATAATTGCGGTTTTGCTATTTAATAAATTTAATAAGTTCAAAACTTATTTTTGCACCAACTCAATACAAAACTTTTGTTATAATTGTTTCTTTGACTAATGTCTTGCCAGTGGCACATGTCCATCGGGACAAATATCCTTATTCGTAAATACTCATATATCATACGTATTACAGACGCATTACCATATTTATTGCTTCGACACTAACATTATCCGTTCGTCACAGTGAGCGTGTCGCAGATATGAACGATGTGTGTACGAGAGTGGGGTTTAGGATTAAATGCACAGACGCACGCGAGAATTTCGACGCAATTCTCATCTCATTGTTTGCGTGCGCAAATGCGAGTTTTACTCTGATAATTGCTAGCGGATTTATTTGCCGAGATACAAAAAACTGGAAAATTTTTTTGTGACGATTAAGAGACACTTTATCTTTGAGCGATATTCGACATGCACGCGGTTCAAGATCGTGTACGCGCGCGTACCATCCTCGTTCTTTTACTGGGTGGATTTCCCGTGAACTCGATCGAGTGAATAGCAGTTTGTTACCGATCAAGTTTGTTTACGCGCAAGTTAACATGCCAGGTGAAAGGTGCCCAGGTGTGGCTAACGTAACAATTTATACGCGTTTGTGCGCACTGCGCACACAAATTTCGAAGCGAGATTTTTATTGCCACAATTACGCGGTGTCCTGTTGTATCGTAAATTCGTGCATTTAAATCATATATATATATATATATATAGATTGCTCAGAATTGCAAACAACAATTAACGATCGTCGTTGTGGCACACGCGTGTTGCACGCAATGTTGCAAAAAAACAAAAACCAAAAGACCGATTGTCTTTTTAACGACAGACATGTTGTTTTGAACAAATTTTGAGTTCGACTCATTCCCGGCGAAGATAATGAGACGAAATGACTTCCACTTACACAGCCATTAATTGCTAAATGATGTGAAAAGCAAAGGAATTATGAAGTGACACGACAGTGTGTGACTTTGCACTTCCTAGATTTGCTGCGCACCGTTTGCAAACACATTTATGTGATTCTTGAGAAATAGCAAAAACTTTGGTATTTCTTTTCCTTGCAAAATTATTGGTTTTGTTTCTAGATGTGCGTCCGTAAGTATTTGCTTTTATTTCGCATAAATCTCGCGGGAGAGGTCTTTCATCAGTCGCTCGTTAATTTGTGCGTGTCTCGCGCGCGCTCCATTCTAAATTGATACAGACAATAATGCGGGAAGACAATCTCATAATGTCAATAATCTCTCATCGCGCTATTAATCCCATTTAGTCTAAAGGTCATCGCGATTCGCGTTGCAGTTCTACTTTTGTTTGGTTTCTACGGAGTCGCCGACGTGATGATCGAATTACTTTAACCCGAATTACATTTCGCTGATGTTAAACTTCGAATCGAATTATATTTCGCTAATATGTAAATTTTACCGAATGATAAACGTACATTGTGTGAAAAACCCAATGCAGACCCGTCTGCGTTGTATCTCAATGAATCAAACGCGCGTTACGCGCGAGAAAAAAAACTGGATGGACGATAAGAAACAGATATACCTATATATATATATGTATGTATGTACTTATATATGCGACGCGAGTTGAACAATCGAATCGCGCGACGCGAGGAAAAGCGATAACACACTCCGGTTGTATGCAAATTTCATTGACGTCGCAGAGAGCAATAAAAATGTGTGACCGAAGTTTGCCGTAACCTTGCGAATTTTTACAGTCGCAATGTGGAACAATCACAATCGCGATTGAAACGAACGCGTCAATTTTTTTCTCGCAGATTTTCACCAGATTTCTTTTAACACAAATACCTGGCGCTTACACATATCGTGGTGTGTGTTACAATTCGTCGTAAAGTGTGCAAATCGAGATTACTTAATTGTCATCTGCGGCACCGTTTATTAATTGTATTAGTTCCCGATCGATATACATTCTCGTTCCACATATCTTGACGCAATGTTTATAGGCGCGAATGCACATACCGCGCGTGTTATAGAGTTGCGTCATTACGGAGTTCCTTCGCGCGCGCGCGAAAGTGTGTGTGTGTGTGTGTGTATGTGTAAGATTACGAATCAACACACGAAAATAGCGCTGATCGGAAGCTCGATCTCTTTCCGCGAACAAGGAAATAACGGGGAACGGATGTAACAGATTGGGCAGCGATGAATAAGCCGATTCGGTCGTTTAACCAGAAGCAAACATTTGCATATTATCGGCTTGCCACCATCGCTCTTTCCCTCGCAGCGGGGGAGGATCGAGAAAGGGAGCAAGCCTGGGAATGAGGAAGGGTAATTGTGCAATCGGAGGGGTTGATGCGGCGCGCAACACACGCGTGCGCGCGGGCTCTTAAATGCGCCACGCTGATTACGCATCATCCCTTTCCCGTAATTACTCGCACACGCGACACAAACTGGATTCTCGGTGAACAAGTGGCGTACGTGCAAACAGAAGCAGGTGTAAAGAATTCTAGCGCGGAACAAGAAGGAAGACATTGATTCTCTCCGTCAGGGCACACGTTGCCCCTCTCGAGAAAGACGGAAACGATTTGTGCGCGATATGTTATTATAAATCGCTGCGATTGGAAATTGGGTTACTTCGAATTTATTTGCGGATGCCGTGCTCGTTTTACCTAGCCGCACTTTGACAGCACAGGTAAATAATCGATAATCGATATTGCCTCGTTAGTAAAAAAAAATAAGTTTATCTGTGCATCTCGCGATTCAACGAATTTTTTCTTCAGATATGTCATAGCTTATTTGTCATTTACGCTAAAACAACTAAATCCGTCAAAATGACGAATTTCAGAAATGCAATTTCAGTAATTGTTTAAATATTGCAGAAATTAAAAGTAATAACGAGTAAAACATTTTTTTAAAATACGGATAAAAACTAAATATATATCTCCAACCTTATTGAACGTTCTTACTTTACAAGAAAGATTCTTTAAAAAAAAAAAAACCCCAGTAATGTTCATTTGCAAGAAAACATTGATTCTTGAGGTCTCATCGTCTTACGTGTGATGGTATACGTATCGAAGAAAGGGGCTGCGTACAACCACCCCTTACAGCACCGAAATAAGCACCGCCCTCCGGTCAAAGTGGAAATCCCCACTATACTTGGAATATGGTGGCGGTATTGGAGTCCTCCCCGGAGGAGGAGGTTCGCGATTAAGTTGTGAACCACCGCGGACTGTTGTTGTGTTTCGTTGCACCCGAATCAGAGAAAATCGCAAGGAACACGAAACATCGACAATTAGATCGGTGTCGGTATCTCCAATCGCGATCGAAAGTAACGTCGGGTGTATACTCCGTTTCGTGCCTTATCGCGGATTTGTGACGAAAAACGTTGCATATGATAATTTAACGTGGCGATGACGCGTCGTTTCGCGGAAGAAAAGCTGAGAGCTCGTGAGATGTTATAAAACCACGTAAAATGTAAAAACTCAACTCGACACTCAAAACGTATATGCAAACGAAGTGACACTGGCTTTGCGCGTCAAATGCCGCGTATGTTTGATGATATTCAAGTTCGCGACGATAATTATGTAGCGACAAAGTTACGTCGCAATCTCACAATCTTTCGAGAGTGAACGCGAAGGAATTCGCTACCGAATTTCACTATGGAATTTTCATGGGCGCTTCAGCATCAATCGAACGATCAGAACGGACGAGCTCATCCAGGCGATCATGACGAAGACGCTAATATTATCAGTCAAGTGAACGTTCGCCGATTGCTGAGCGTGGCAGGTAATCGGCGTGCAAATTGTCTTGCGTATATAGTTTTTGTTATATTGTTTCTCAAATTCTGTCTTTTTTTAGTACCAAAAAATTTTCCCTTTTAAAAAGTAAATAAATAAATAAATTATACAAGCGGCAGAAAAACCGCTTTTTTATTTCAATGTATTTGTTACTTAATATGTTTAAAACCGTCTTATAAACTCCGATGTATAAAACGATATAGTAATTGTACATGTAATATCTTCCTCGAAGCGGAAAAAAAGATTTACTCGAGATAATAAATTTATTATCGTATTTGTGTATTCGTGTAAAAATTTTTCTGGCAAATATTTTTACACACAATGCTTTTTCTTTTCTTTTTCTCTCTGTTAATCACCGATAAATAATTCAAGAAACTCTAAGAAAACAAATTTGCTTTTAGCTAAAAAAAAAAAAAAAAATCATCGCGTCTAAAAATTGTTGTTTCTTAATGCAAAAAATTTCTTACATTTATTTATCTGAGAGTCAGCATATTTTTCGCTATTTGAACAGTTCCAATTTTAGTTTACGCGATGAGCACTGTAGCGTGTCGTAATTACATGTCGAATTTCGGTATCTCCACGATCGTAAAACGCCGGTTTAGTACCTGCGACTCGTTTAGAGTGCGACCCCCTCGGGAGAGCCTGTTAACAGACGTGAAAAAAATGCTACACCCTGCTAATCATTTAAGGGCACAGGTGGGGTTCCATTAGAATTCGCGCTGCGCTCTCTCACACGTAGCGCAGCTGCGCCAAGTGTTTCACCGAAGGGTGAAATCGACTGAGTTCGATTAACTTCTTCCGTTTAAACGTTTACGATACGATCATGACAGGGTGCAATGTATACTACGCGTTTTATAAAGAGTGCGTTATTATCGCTCCGTGTCGTAAATTGCAACATTCCGAGCGCAAACACACACTTTATTGTTCGCCATCGCGAAGGATAAAAACCGATCAGTTTTCATAGACGAGTCGCGAAATGCATTTCCATTTACTTCGTCGTCGGAGAAAGCGATAGCCAGCTGATATACAGATCGAAAGTCCGTGTACACGAGCGATTTTATATACTCAATATCTCATTTGGATCGATTGGAAATAGAATACAGAGACGCGAGATTATATTTTGTCCAGAAAAATAGGATGTGTCGCAGCTGAAATCAATCATTGTCATTGCATTGCGCAACGAGAAAAAAATGTGCACCTGATTGCACTCGGTGAAAGTCACGTTTTTTTCTGTGTGCTATTTGAAATCGTATTTTAATTTACCGCGAGACAAGTATGTGTGTATGCGCGTCGTTATTGAATCACATTCGCGGAAAAAAAGATGATTGTCTTGTTCGATGTCTATTTAAAAAAAAAAAAAAAAAAAAAAAAAATTGGCGCGAGAGACACGGTGTATTTGCGAATAAACATTTTTTTCTTTCGTCTTCTTTGTTTCATCTTCGAAATATTTATAACTGCGTCTTGAAAAAAAAAGTGGATCGTACGTGTGCACGAACTGGTTCCGCTTTTTTTAAGACGCAGAATATATAACTTCGACCGCTCGAATTTCCATGTATTGAGATTATCGGCTCGATATAAATTTATAAGTATGCGCGCGTGGCGCATATCTGGTGTAATGATATTCAGATTTAAACGACCTCCTGGCTCACCGGGGGCGGTGTTTGGTCGATACCCCGATAAAGGGGTTGGCTGGCAACGACTCGCGCGTCCGCTCCTATCGTAACTCACCCCTCCATTTCTTTTTCGTAGACACCGTCCGCGGCCAATACCGCGTTCCCGGACGTCATTTGTGCGATTAAATATAGTAATTTCTATTACGATCAACGATGCGAAAGCCTCCCTGTGCCAACCAAATTCGTCCGTGTGTCTTCTTTTATCTCGATGTAACATTTTTGTTTGAAAGTAGGATTTTGCGAAAAAAAAGCACAAGCTTTTGGTAACGTCGACATCGCCTCTACCGCTTCGCAAAGAAAACTTCTAATAAAATATAAATAAAACCAGTTTGCTTTTAAAAAATAATTCAATTTCAATGATTTTTGAAAGACGCTGGATGAAAAAAGATCCAAACATTCAGCGGCTAACCGAGTTAAATGTCCCGATGACCCCGGTCAAGTACAACTGGCCGGACACATTTATTGAAGAAATAATAAAGCTTATTATTTCTTTAATAATAAGAATAATAAAGTCATAAACACGCACGCACGCACATACTGGACATTTGATTTTGAATATTTATTTCTCACAACAACCCGCGCTTTGGCTTCTTGGTTTTATTCATTTGGATATATCTTAAAAATAAGTTGTCGTGTGATTAATATTTGCTTATCAATATTATTTCTTCTTAATAAATATCCGGCCATTGATGCATGTGCGAACATTTTTACTCGACTGTAAAACGCGAACTTTCCGTTCACACGAGAAGAACGTGCGGACGTCTCGTTAAAAATGTTCTTACTCCCGACTCTCCTAGCGAGAACGCGCGTCTGGATGAATGTTTGTTTGACCGGAAGTAACGTATTACACCGCTTAGCTTATGATCTTAAACGTACAAATATATCAACGAAGCATGTACTTGGCGTATACTCTCCCGCGTTTCAAAACAGGGTCAAGAACATGAACTGATTGTTGAACCGATGATTATACGACAATGTTACGATTTCGCCAACAACAAATTTCTTCTCCGCGCGCGCGATTTCGTTTTTCCGTACCTACCGAGAAAATTGTCAGACATAATAAATCGTTTTCACCGCGGTTGTTCGCAGAGTTGGCGGCGAGTTGAGCGGCCGTTGGTGTAAGTCGTAAAAAAAAAAAAATTTTAGAAACAAAAACTTCGGTCATGTTGTTCGCGCTGTTTTCCCCGGAGCTCGTTAACGCTCTGCTCATTCGACTGCGTCGTCTTCGGGTCGCAATCATCCGTGAAATTTGTGTTCATGCTCATTCAATATAAATCGACTTTCACTCTTGCTGAAAATGATCGGTGAACGAAGTTCTATACACATATAACTCACGACGTGGTTTATACACTCAGGAAACCTTTTTTTTTTTTCCCACCAGAAGATATTTCCTCTCACACGCGACGGCTCATCTTGCGTCCGATGACGCAATACGCGGTGATGATGACAGGTGTTGTGCGAAACGTTCGCACAACGATTTTGTAGTGTTCGCCAATTACGCGCGCTGTATATCATAGCGGAAATTATTCGCCAAAACGGGAAAGACCTTCACACGCGCGCGCGCACACACTCACTACTTAAAATCAAATACATATCGCTTTGAAAAAAAAAAGAGCACAGCTTATTTTTTTATCTTATCGTGAAATTTTTTTCCCAGGTCGTGGTGATTTCGTCGGAGGTATAGACAATGAGGCCTTGGATTTCTCGCAGCTGGAAGACTTCATCAACAGCGACAGCGAGCAACCCGCAACGTGAGTTTTGTCTCGAAGAAAAAACGCGATGATTTCGTACGTCCGTGTTGCAATTGCTGATTTTTTTTCTTTCTCGTCGATCTTTCGCGCTTTTATTGGCTCCAAAAAAAAAAAAAAAGATACACGTCGATCGGAGAGACGAGAAACCCGATCGTCGCGTCGAAATCTTCGTCTGGCGACGGAGTTTTAACTGCATTCAGAAGCCATGGTTAACGCCTACAACGCGCGCGTGTTCGTCACACGTGCGTAACACGCTCTCGAACGCAATGTATGTAATCGGGAAATAATGACTGATATTTGCGGAAAAAAAAACGTTCCCGTTGAAATTCCGTCGATTAATTTTCCGGAACGTTTCGAGAGAAAGAGATGCGCAATAATAATAATTACTTCATTCATATTGTTATCCGCACATAGAGTATAAAACATTTCTGAAAGTAACATAAAAAGTTAAAATAGAAAAAAGCTTGAAAAATGAGTCGAACGTTGGTTTTTTTCTGAGAATAATTTCGAATTCGAAACACATGTGGATACTTATCCACGGAAACACAAGATTCGCACGTACAGACGTCCGTTTTCGAATTGTGCTAATTGAACCTCGGATCAGATATGCTTTTGTCATCCAGCAGCACGAGCGCGCGCGCTTCCTGTGAATGACGCGGGGTATCAAGCTAAATTTCTAAATTGCTCCATCTTGATACTATGTATTCAGGCTGTAGTGCGTATCTTATCCTACAGCTTGGCGATTATCGTGGTTACTTTGTTTGGACAATAATTGTTCGCGTTAACGAAACTATTACAATGCGTGTTATTTGTTTTTTTTTTTTTTCCATTTATTTCCACTTTACGGAACTTAAAAATTAACATCGCCTCTCACAATATATGAGTAAAGAATCAACTTAAAGAAAACAGACAAAAATTCGAGTAAGTTAATTAAAACCGAAGTTTCGTACGTCGTAACTTTTAGATTAAAAAACAAAAAAAAAAACTATAAATTCGATAAAAAATAAAACCCGACGAACGCCAGTTTGCACAGCAGATCGTTTATTCAGCTTCGGTTATTAAAACGTCTTATATTCCGCAGACCCGATCGTGTATATACTGATGTAATCGTGTACACCAGGAAACGCATCAAACTATTCTTTACGCGCGCGCACAGAGACGTGTACGTACGTGTGTGTACGTGTCGTGTGTGTGCACACACACACACACGTGGCTCGCACAGAGAGACATACATCCGCGCAGATATAGCGACCGCAGAGGTGTAATGATATAATGACAGAGGCAGACGGAACGAAATTGATGGAATCACAGCATGCACAGCGCTAACCCCGCTAATCTGACTTGCAGTGTTCGTCTTCGGTTAAAAAATTTGATTACCGTAACGGGAGAATTTTTGAGATTAACCGACAACACGAACAACAATTTTTATGTACAAAGTATCCAAGTCTGATGAGTCTGTGTATCAAACTCTCGCATTACTCTAAAGTTTGATAAGCAACGTAAGATTTTAAAAAATATTTTTGTGCACATTTGTTTTGATCTCGCGCGATGAAATTAATTAATGCACTTGTGGTTGTGTGTCGTGTAAAATATTGTTTATCTGATTCTGCGTGTAATTCCTCGGTCTCTTGTGGCTCCAACACTCGCGCGAGATTTCGATACGTGTACACGTGCATGTATCGTGATCAATATGCAACAGATATGTTATTTAAAGAAATATTAGTTAGATAAGCAGAGAGAAAATTCACAATATCGGCGCGCGAACGCGCTAAGTAATTTTATACGGATGGGATTGAAGGAAGATAGCTAGCGCGTTTGTGTGTGTGAGAATGAAAATGCGTGTGTTTTCATTTGTGTGTATTCAATTTTAATTGCGTTAATTGAAAAACCACTATGTGGAAATGTAATCGCGAGAGATTAATCGTGACGAAAAATATGCGACGAGGGGAAAAAAAGAACGTAAATAACTTGGCTATAAATTTTTAAGTATTTAAAGAATCGCACAGAAATTTCCGCTCGATTGACAGCATAATTGCGTCGGCTTATGCAACGAAAAAGAATGGATACTTTGCAGTATTTTTTTTTTTTTTTTTTTTTTTTTATCTCCCGGCTAAGGGATTCGTGGAAAATTCTGCGGAATAGAAGAGATATAAATCGTCACCGAGCGTCTTTCTTAATTCGCTGAAAACTGCATAATAACACTCGATGCCATTTTCAAGTCTATCATTTGATTTCTTCGCGAGTTGAGAAACCTCGTGTAGAACACGAGTCGTTGAAGCATCATTTTCCGCGGAACGGAATCGAACTGTGATTCAGACGATAACGATATCTCGTGTTTTGCAAATGAAATGTCGCTATTCCAGATATGCACATAGTTCTCGAGAAAGATCAATAAAAAGATGCTGATATTAATATACGTGTGCTGATATTAACATACGTGATAAGCTAGTATTTATATTAAATGTGCGTATTGAACATTTAAATGAAGCGATAAACAGCAATCTGGATTTTCTATTAAAAACGCAATAAGTAGAAAAAAAAAAAAAAAAATTAAAGGAAAAGGTTGCGAGAAAAATCTCGATCGTTTGCCGCTTTGTGTTAGATACTTCGCGGACACCCTCGCCCACAACGAAAATGGGGTTGGAACGGCGCCGCCTCACAGCGGCGGCCGCATCGAACAGCCCACGTCGCAAACGGTCGCCCAGCAACAACAACCGTCGCGATTGTCTTCGCCGCAGATGACACAGGTCCATCCAGTTTCAATAGCATGCGCTTCCGGCACCACGACCGTACCCAACAACAACAGCAGCTACAAAGATCCGCAGTCATACGTTCATCCGTATGTCAAACATTTGTGATACATTTTCGAGCGCAACATCAAACGCGTCTAGATAAAATTCTAGATAAAAATTCACAATGTATATTACGTTCGGCAGGCATGCGCTGCCGGAAAGTCCACCGGATAGCGGAAGCGAGCCGCCGTATTCACCGCCCGGTCATAATGACACTCAACACATGCATTCGCCACGTGAGTTCAGACACTCGCTTATGTAAGATTATTTCACAAAAGAGAGTAAAATAAATGTAATACGCGGCGATTGTATAATCGCAGATCAAAAGGCGGCTCTGCAGGAGATACTTTTGCATCACCAAAACAATCAATACACTCCCAATTTGTTACCTCCTTCTCCGAGAACGTTATCTTCAACGACGACGGATCCTCTGTTGGTGACTCCGGTCCTGACACCTCATCTCACTTCGGGAACGTCGAGTCTTCCGACGCAGCCTCAAATAGGACCGCCTTTGGTGGCCTTGTCGCACGAACCTAATCCGTCCGGCATTAGCACGCTGTACTCTTCTCTGCAATCCGCTCCTAAAAAGAGAAAACTCAGTCAAGATGGTCTCATTCACGTCAAACAGGTGCTCTCTCGCGTCTTCTTGGTCAAAAATTTAATATAATTCAATAATAAAATAATTCAAAATTTAATAACACAATAATACAATATTTCCTCTTTATTGCTTTAATTATTTTGTGTGTCTCTATATGTGTGTTTAGTTATTAGTTAAAATATGTATCTTGTTCGTTCAGGAACCTGAATTGGGTACCGTGGAACACAGTTGTAGCAGCAGTAGCGCGGTATTGGAAGGCGATGAAGTCGGTGACAGCAATTATATCGACGCCAGTTACCAGTGCATTCGATTTCATCCTTTTCAGCAAACATCTTGGCACGTTCTGTGCGACCACAATCTCAAAGAATTACCCGTACCGCATTATAGGGTGGACGCTGACAAAGGATTTAATTTTAGCAATTCAGACGACGCATTTGTTTGTCAGAAAAAAAATCATTTTCAGGTGAACAGACAATATCTGATTTTTTATTTCATTAGAAGAAAAATATATGTCATTTGATTTTTGACACCTCAAATTTTCTTTTGAGTATTAGCGTTAAACCTTTGCAGTCGAAAAGTAAACAAGACCTGAAAAAAAAAAAAAAAATAAACAGATCGCTCTTGTTTCTAGACCGCAAAGTGTATGAATGCGAAGTTCTTTTATGCGAAATCATTGCGATTTTAGATAACGTGTCACGCGCAGCTGCAAGGAGAGGCTGTATTCGTTAGAACCGGTGAAGGTCTAAAGAAGATAAGTGGTTTTCAATTACATTTTTACGGAGTGAAGGTGGAATCTCCGTCGCAAACAATCAGAGTCGAGCAAAGTCAAAGCGACAGAAGCAAGAAACCGTTTCATCCTGTAACGTGAGTGTATATACGAGCGCAATATTTTAAAACGACAGCGCGCGTGCAATTATATATATAGAACTACGATAGATATCGCGTTACAGAGTCGAATTGGGTGGCGAACGCGTCACGAAAGTGACAGTTGGCCGCTTGCACTTTAGCGAAACTACGAGCAATAATATGCGCAAGAAGGGAAAACCAAATCCGGATCAGAGGTATTTTCATTTGGTTGTCGGATTGCACGCCCATACCGCGGATCAAGCTAGCTATCAGGTGATAGCTCATGCGTCAGAACGTATAATTGTCAGGGTATGCGTCACACAGAGAGAGATGTTGCAAGTTTAGAAAAACACGATTTCGATTCTCTCATACGTTGCCATCTTATAGGCGAGTAATCCGGGACAATTCGAGTCGGAGGGCAATGGCGTGGGTGCTGAGGGTGGATGGCAAAGAGGAGCAGCTCCGGATAGTGTGTATCATGCTGGTAGAGTTGGAATTAATACCGACAGACCGGACGAAGCTCTTGTTGTACACGGAAATATGAAAGTTTGTTTTTGTTTTGAGAGTAGTTTTGATCAGAATTTCCAGTTTTTTTTTTTTTATTTTTACAATTTTGCTTTTGCGTGTAGGTGACAGGTCATATTGTACAGCCTAGCGACGCTAGAGCGAAACAAAGCGTTCAGGAGGTGGATACGCGCGAACAGTTACGGAACGTGCAACAATTACGCGTTGTTCGTTATCGATACGCTCCGGAATTTGCGCAACACACGGGTCTAGATATCAAACAAGAGGATACTGGCGTAATAGCGCAAGAGGTTCAGCAAATTCTACCAGAAGCGGTGTTGCCGGCCGGTGATATAGTTCTGCCAAATGGTCAAAGAATTGAAAATTTTTTGGTAGTAAATAAAGAGAGAATATTTATGGAGAACGTTGGCGCTGTTAAAGAATTATGTAAGGTGAGGAGATTTTCCTCGTAAACTTGAAATACTGGAATTTGATATTTAATATGTATTCTTCATCTTTGAGAGTGTGCGCATGTATGCGCATTTGTATCTAATAACAAATTACAGGTGACAGATAGTCTAGAAACCAGGATAGATCAGTTAGAGAGAATAAATAAACGATTAGCAAAATTAAAAAGAGGCGATAGTTTAAAGAGCTCGATCAGCACGATATCTAGTATATCGGGCAATAAGTATTCATCTTCTGTCAACAATAAGTCGTCTTTGCACGGAAAAACGAAAAGGTTGGAAAGAGAGGAGGAACTTCTCTGCAGCAATAAATTTATTCAAATTATTATTGTTATACTTATTCTCATTATGGCATTTTGGTAATTATTTATTTTCTTTGTTGAAACTTTCTGATATTTGATTTTGTTTTCACGCGTAACTAATTGGCACTCTTTGGCTTTCAGTCTGGTTGCAATGGCAACTTTGTATTTCTTAGAATATCAAAAACGTAGTAGCATCGAATGGTCGACCATGGCAAGCAACGGAATGGTAGCTATTGGTCCAGCTCATCTACCTACTATGTCCACCACTTCTAATTACGAATACCGATACAATTCGTTATTACATAGTACATTAACTCCTTTGTACACCAAGCATGGATCCTATACAAGAGGAATAGAGGGAGGATTATCTGTCAAAAGTAATTCTCTCACCACGCCACCTCCGCATACGAAGCAACAACTGTATTCTCAAGAAATAACACGGTATCCAATAAGCCATCCAGGTCCTCAACCGAAGCTTGAGAAAAATAAGTCAGTATAAGATAGATAAATTTTTTAATGATTTTTTATCATAAAAGGCATCTTATAATACACACACGTTTGTTAAAACAATTATATAAAGTATGTAAATTATTATAATATATAAAAATATTTTAGCGAATTTCCGGGAAATTGGCTTGGAATTAGCAGGAACGGCGCGGGTGCTGTTCCTAGCAATGTGGATGAAAATTATCAAGTTTCGGATATAGATTCTTCATCTATTAACAAAGGTCCTATACCTTTAGGAAGACCTGAAGAATGTTCCACTCACTTTACCGAGCTCCAAAGTCCATGCCAGGTATTCAGCAATATCAAGAGGCACGATAGTGCCTCGCGCCAAGTTCAGGCGCAACGAAGTGGCGCTCGAACTGCGCGAGCACATCGTGCCTATTATACGCGAGATTTATGCAATT
>QVNW01002269.1:0-21691 GCA_014825475.1 Pseudomyrmex flavicornis
ATATATATATATATATGTATATGCACACGCTTGTCGCGTCTCCGACGACTATACGCCACTTCACCGTCCCCGTTGCAAGCCTGCACTTTGTGCAATAATGCGGGAAAGGCACGAGACCCTTTGATATCGACTATCTGATCGCGAGTCGTCGCTCGAGTGAAACTTCGCGAAGGGATCCTTCTTGCTCCTGTGTGAATATATATATATATATATATTTTATATGAATATGTATATATATATATATACATTTGTATATACACAGACACACACACACCGTTTTTACTCGTATCTGTAAACCTACTGCGAGTTACTAGTGGTGGCGCGCGAGAAACATTTTTCTTCTCTATTCAAATAAGCTGAATCGATAATTTATTGAATTACGATGACAAATAATACAAAACGCAGACAAGACCATGCCGTATAGACACATTTATAATTAGCTATATACTTCATAATATATTTTTAAATACTTTATAAAGATATTAGTTCTTCTTGATCAGTTTTTGAAGATATAAACGAAGTTATCAACTAAAGCTTAGATTTTTTTTTTTTTTTACGGTGAACGAGCTTCGTTATCGCGCTTTTGACTTCGTCACTCGATTATTTCGCTCACTGCATTATGCAAAGTTACTCGACGCACTCGATTAGAAATGACGTTGCTCGCAAGGGTACACGCCGGTTGACCCATAATTAAGCGCGCGACCATATCGTAATATCGCGAGAGAGCCATGCGGTTACGTCACCGCATCGCTCTCTACGCATCGGAAAGAGACGACGACCCTTTTGATGTCGCGTCCCGCCGCGATGCCATTAACAACATTACACGAGAACAGTGCTTCACCCCCTCCCCCTCCCTCTTTCCTTCCCTCTGCTTTCATTGCGCGCGACTATTCGCTTCTTATAACGTGTCCCGCTCGGAAAAGCTCGTTTCGAGTGCGATGAAGTTCGTCGAACGAGAGAGAAACGTTTGCGCGATCGCGTGCAATAAATTCGACGTCTCTTTAGCGCGCAAAGCAGTCAGCTAATATTGCTCTCTCGCAGACGAAAAGAAAGACGATGTTATATCGTCGGGACAGATAAACGACAAACTCGTCCTTTTTTTTTTCTTATCTCCCCGAGTCCCATAATGACGCTCTCGTTACCGTAGGCGAGGTATCAAGTTCATCTCCTTTATTATCCTCACTTCCGCCGTTTTACAGCTCGATAGAGCGCGCCTACCGGTCTGGCCGGCTTTCATATTAAACGACGACGTTTAATATGGAATCTATCCCGTGCCGACTCGGTCTCGACTTAATTTTCGTATCATCTCCCGGGCTCTCTTCTTTGCGCGCTCTTCTTTCCTCGTTCCTTGCCACAAGGAACGAGGAAACCTGCGGGCGAAATTTGTGTGTGTGTGTGTGTTCCGAGGGAAATAAATAATCTATCTGTCGCCTCGCTTCCTCCATTCGTTGGCGTAATGTTCTGCAGCGCGATCCTGCGGCTCTTCAAGATGTTCCTCGTTCGCTTTTATATCGACCGTACCCCGCGCGCTCCACTTACGCGCGGGAACCGGTTTTTATTCTCGTCTCTCTCTCTCTCTCTTTTTTCTCTCTTTCTCTCTCTCTCTCTCTCTCTCTCTCTCTCTCATTTCACTCTCGTTCAGTCACGATATGCTCCTGATTTTCCCCCGGCTGATGTATCGTTCTGTTTGTTGTTCTTCAACTCTTATTCTTTCTCGCGCGCGCGCGCCGTCTGTATTTACGACGAATTGAGACACAAGAAGAAGACGCTTCTCGAAGACGCTTCCTCAACTGCTTTTTTTTTTTTTTTTTTTTTTTTTTTTTTTTTTTCGACACCATTTTACGGTAATGTAGAACGTATAGGTCTGGCACTATAAAGCAACTGAAAAATGTCTCTTGAGTGCGCCGTACGATTCTTCTCTTTCTCTTGCAGTTATTTTCGCGAAATAAACGGCGCGAAATTTTCGACGCTCGCTAACTTTGATGGTTCGTTTCGAATGCAAAGTGCTTAATTAATGCGCGCGAAAATTTGAGAAAATGATATGCGCGATGATGTTACGAGAAATATTATCGTTTCACACCTTGAGACACGTCGTTTATTATTTTAGTAGCTAATAAAGTTTTTTACATGTGTGAGCTTTGAAATGATAACTGATTGATTTTTGTATGTGAATCCTTGTACTTTTTACGCATTTGTAAAAAAAAAAAAAAGATCGAAAAAACAACACAGCATCGTTTTCAAAAATCACGAGTAAATTGCTACCTTAACATTCTAATGGCGGCTGCCTCGGAAAAGGCACCGCTGTATCAGCGATAAATTCTTCTCCCTGTGTGCGGAAGCGAATCGACTTTTATTCCGCCATATCTCTTCGTTTTCCTCGTCGTTTCGCTCTTCTTTCTTCACCTCGGTGGTTCGTCATACCTCGACCTTTCTCGCACTTCTTTTTCCATCGTTTTTCATTCCCGACCTTCCCGGAGTTAATCCCCCCGAGTTTAAACCTCGTGCGAAGCCGTCGCGGAGTCTCTCGACGGCGAAGCGTCGTTTTTACATCACGACGACGACGACGGTCACTACGTTCGAAAGGACTTCTCTTGGGTGTGCGAAAAATAAGCGGGGAATTGGACGTCGTATTTATCGGTTACGGGACATTGAATGTCGTCCGCGATCGTGAAATAGGAAGGTTATACACCGACGTTTCTCAGAGACGAGATGGGGGGTTACGTTTTCTCTCCGAGGGTGGCGAAGGGCACCGAGTTCGGAACGACTGTTCGGCGCAGTTAAAATTGGAAACGGTCTAAGAGCGGAAAATGAAAAGTTAAGATCTCCTTATCGTCCATTTTCATGTTACCTCGCACCTTCAGCCTTCTGGAGGACTTCCAATCTCGCCTCCGCTGTGCTCGAATGTGAACGGTTTTCTTCTGAGAGAAAGGATCGATTTCGGCAAATGCGCGCGGAAAGAAAACGTGTCTATTTTTTTTTTTTTTTTACAACGCGTCATTTACCAAACGACAAAACACATTGACAGACGAGGGAATACTCGCTATTAGAAATCTCAAGACATCAAGTTTATTTTTGCATTGTCCTCGAAGCGATATATCGGTCCGCGAATCGCGCTCGTATACGCGTTCTTCCTTTTCAGTTGCGCATCGCGCGGCCGAACGAGCCGTCGAAGACGCGAGTGTGTGTCACGGGTATCGACCGCCAAGATCGATTGGAGTACGTGGCACGTATTCATTATCTTCATTGCGAAACGTGCTGTACATCGATTGCTTTCGTGGTAGAGATGGCTAACGCTATCGCGTTCTAGTAACGTAGCTTTTCTAAGAAGACTTGCCTTTTTTAAATTGCAAATGGTTATAACCACGCTTACGCGCGCCGAGATATAAAAAGACTCTCTCTGCCGCAGTAAATATACACGAGAAACGTCGTAGAACTATTTTTTTTTTTACTCAATTTAGATTCAAGGTTTTCAGCAAAAATTTTACCGTATTTTTTTATACATTTTTCGACGATTTATTTAGCGGAAATTACATTTTAACTAATGAGAGTAAAACTAAATAAAAAAAAAAATAAAAAAAAAAAAAAACTAAGAAAATTTCACAGATTTATTCGTAATCGTGCGAACTTTCGAATAATTCGTCCGTTCTCGTGGCTATCTCGCGTTCTTTCTCGCGAGGACGCGTGCGCGGGAACGGAAAGTTTTAATTGCAATTTGGGCGAGCGATAAGCCGAGCTTTCCGCGGCGCAAAAGCGCGACGTGACGCGGACGTAAATAAATCTCGCGCAATCGGCGCCTCATCGCGAAAGTTTCTCGCGAGATAAGAAAACCGCCGATGAAAACAGAACGGGATTGCATTCTTTTGCACGACGCGCGATACGCGCATGCTTTTTCCTTCTAGGGAAGGGGGAAGGGAGGAAATCTTTACGTCGATTACGAAATCGTCCGGGGAACGGCGGGGAAGAGATGAAGATAACTGTGTGTACGACGAACAAACTTTACCCTCTTGTATCTCGAATTGAGGCGCGACGGATAGATAAGCGAAAACGTACGTTACGACGACACGCGCGATTTTACATATATAGTATAGCGCCGCAGAACTCTACGCGTGTACCGTGACGTGTTCTCTTTCTGTGTTAATCCATTCATATTTATTTACGTGCATCCCGTAGCCGCTTATAAAACAGATAGAGCGATTATTCGAATGATTTATCATATATATATATATTTTTATACAGATTGTTTTGTTTATGCGGAATTTGCGCACGATGTGTTTCGAGAATTATTTGGTTATTTGTTTTTGTTTTTTTTATGTATAACATGTTTATTATATACGTGTTATTTGAATATCATTGTGCCAGAATGATATTTTTGTAATCATCAGATTTGTGGTTAAACGAAAAATCGTATTAAAAATTTTAGTGAGCAATTTGAAGAGCAATTGTACTTCAGATTATTGCAAATCTATGTCGACAAATTTGTATATCGAGGTCTAGCGTAGCGATAAACATCTGTGGAGAGAAATTATTCTTTTTGTTATAATCGAGACAGCTTGGAAAGTTTGTCGACAGAAACTTAGCGGCGCGATATATTTCCGGGCGTCATCGGGGCACGGGGGCTTCTCTACACTATTCTCTCCTCGCGACGTAACCTGCTCGCGATCTTATCGACTCGCTTATCTACAAACACCTCTCACGGCAATCAAGTAACGGTACGCTGATATCAGTTCACGAGGCTTGACTTATCGATGTTATACAGCGAGGCGCGCGTGTACTTGTGCGGATACTTATGAAGCGAGAAAGAGGAGAAGAAATTACGAGTAATTTTCACACGGTTTGCAATATCCGACAAACTCTCTCATTTGAAAGATAAATAGATAGAATCTCAAAGGTGAAGTGTCCGTTTGTGTTCCTGACAAATATAGAAAGATCGAGCGCTCTCGCGCTGCGTTTCTCGCGCGTAAAAACGCGCTCTTTTTTTTTGTTTCTTTTGGTTTTTTTTTCATACTGCTCACTCAACTTAATGAGTAGCGAGCGCAGCGCGTAACCTCCTAATATATTTCAATACAATACCGATTTTTCGGTTATATATATTTAAATATACATATAATCGAATTGAGAGAATAATGTAATAAAGAAAAGAAGTCGTTTTAACACTTTGCTTCGGCAATTAGAAACAAAAAGAAGATCGATATATCGATATGCGATATGTATCGACATGCGATATATATATATCGATATGCGATATTATGATGTTTGCATAGAAAAATCTTATTCCTGCTCAAAACGCTACGTAGTACTTCTGTTGCAACAAAAATATTTTGCATCGACGCGATCTACGTTAAATTTTTAATATTTCATAAAAAATTTTATTATTTTAAGGGATTAAAGGATATTATCCCAGAGCGCCCTTTATATATATATATATATGAGTGAGTTGTTCCGCGGCGGGAAAAAGCGCGACGAGAGTAGAGTACACGCGCGTTCGTGTAACTCGCGCGAGGCAACGGCGGCGCAACGTGCGCGGCACGGCGAATTGCACTCGACGGCCGTAAAGTGGCCGGCGGCCATTAATCCGGTGCAAGGAACCCGTACGGAAGGTGCACTCATTAAAAAAGCGCGGCTTAATGGTCATCACACGCGTGCTCCCCCCGTTAAGAGCTCGTTAATGGGAATTATTTCAGAGCTCAACTCTCTCGCGTTCCGAGCGCTTTTCTCGCCGCGCGCGCGTTCGCGACGAGAATCCGAACACTCGCGCAACGCGGTTTTAATTAATAGTATTAATTGCGACAAAGCCGCGCGTTCCGTTCGACCGGCGACCGTTTAATTGCGAGTTATTCAATTTCAGAGAGAGAGAGAGAGAGAGAACGACGCGCGAATTTTGGACACGTCCGCGAGTGAGCGATTGTGTCACGCCGACCGTAGTTGAATAGCAACGTCGCGTCGACCGATCGGCGACGATGCGATAAATCGTACCGGATCCCGAGAGCGATAACGGGTTTAGAATCCTCCGCTATCCCGGCGCGACGCTATTTTTGCTATTAAACGCCCGCGATGGTCGACACCGATAATTACATCTAATTTCCCTCATCTGTTTTTGTTGCAGGTAAGCCCGACTAATTGACAGCGCGCTCGACATGAGATTGATCGATCGAAGCTGCCCACCGCTAGACGGAAAGAGGGGGGAGGGAGAGGAAAGGGACGATAGAGAAACGGAAAACTTTCTTATCTATTACCTGAAAGGTAATCGTGATAGATAAGAAAAAACTCATGGAAGTCGCAAAAATCATTTCCAGATTTTGATCTTTGCGTAACGATGATTTCTTCTTATCGCGCGTCGGTTTTTCTTTCCGGGCGCGCTATCTCCCGGCGAAATTGACGTAGAGGAATCACATAATCGATAATATAAAGCGAGAAATCACCACAGTGTTAAATGCGCGAAACACACACAATAGATGTTATTTCACGTTCGTGTTTATTATTCAATAACGAGTATTGAAACGTATGAGCAATTTTTATGATACGAAAGTTCCGAAACAGAGAGACTTCTCCGCAGCCTTTCAATATTTATCCTCACAAACGACTAATAATATTGTCAATATGGGAGGATATTGACAATAAATATCGATCCTTTCCCCCCTCCCCCCCGGCCTTAACGAAGGCGCGGCATGATTTGTTGGCTGACCCGCGCCAGAGTATCGGAATTGAATTCGTTTGCTCGACATTACCATTATGTTGACCGGAACGCGAAATCGAGAGACTATTTCATGACCCCGCGGCGCGCGCGACATGAATATTTGAGCACCGCTGCCGGGGAATTATACGAAAAGATCTCGATAAATAAAGCACGAATCCGCTGTTAAGTGCGGCAAACAATCGGCCCATTATTAACCCGTGCGCGGCTTCGCGCATCCGCTAATCCGATTTTTTCCGGAAAGCGCGTTTAGCTTTCGCGCGCGTTTCCCGTTACTATCCGTTCACGGGACTGCGCGCGCGAGAGAAGCATTAAGCGGAGTACACAAAATCGAAACGGGCGGGGGATACAAATTCTCGCGGCCATTATTGGTCAGAGGCAATATGCGATTACGCGATAGTATTATTCCAATAATGATGATAAAAGCCGGAACACAGCGCAAACGTTCAATCGAAACTGCAATCGTCGGGACTGCGCACCTGCGCTTTGTTTCATATTCGCAAAGCGGAAAAGCCGCGATGAAAATCTTCGAAACACGGGCGCTGCAAAACCTGTGTAATAAAATAAAATAAAATACGCTAATATATCTGATGATGCTACGCGGTCGCGCTTACGCGAAGTACACGTTGGCTTCTGCGGAGAAATACATTTCACCCGTCGTGTACCCGTATACGTGTACACATACATATATGTATACCGTCGACGAAAAACCCGCTTTTCCCTCCAGTTGTATATACCGGCTGCATGTAACGTGTTTCGCGAGCGGCGTGTCGATCGAGCTGACGGGCTGAAAATGACGAGGGAGAAGAAAAGGTAAAGCAACGAAAAAAAAAAAAAAAAACGAGCAACGGATGCTCCCGGTGATCGATGCTTCGAACGATCGATAAGCGCGCGAGCGTGCAATAGAGAGAAATCAGAAACGCGCGCGAGCATTTTCTCGGGCATTAAATACTTGCGCAAACTCTCTCGCATCAACGTCGCGCTCTGAAACGGAACAGACAAGAGGAATTCGGAAGCCAATTAGACGATAGAATCGCTCAAATGCGATAGAAGGTGATCGGCATTTCGAGACCGGGATTCGATAGGAGTTGCATACAATGAAAGCTCTAACTCACTCGATCGATTGTCGAAGATAAGATTCTCTCGAGTCTCTTATTTTTTATCATTAATGATCGCAACATGTATGCACGATATTTTACTTCGCCTCTTTCTGCAGATTGTGATTTAAAATTCGTCAATGTTTGTCGAATTCAAGAAAAGCAAGCAGCAGTTTCGTTGTTCGCTTTTCGCGACGAAAAGCCGGACGCCCGTAAGGCAGTTTTACGGACCTCTCTGATTTATTATTGATCGAATATCTTCGTTCGACGCATCGCTTCGTGCCTTCGCATGTGTTGCATCGTCGGATATTCCGAAAGTGCGCGAGGCGGAACAAAGCTCCCTGGCTGATTTATTATTGAGCGTAAGCAGGTTTTCCTTTCGGAGGGGGGAGGGTTTCGCCGCCGGCGCGAGCTCCACCGGGCGAGGAGGGTGGGATACGGACTGACGTTAATAGTCGACCTCGACGCCCAGCGTCCGCTCGCACCCGGGAAATGTGTCGAGAGTCGTCTCGAGAATTTTCAAGCGCGGGAGAAAATCTCATAAAGGCTCCGGAACACCCTACCTTAACTTCTTCATGGTGGATGTGCGGAGGCCCCTCGTTTTGTGCGGAGCCAGTAGATATATTCAGCGAAACGACCATTAAGCGTGTTCTTATATTTGTGACATTCGAAGCAATGCAATTACATTTGCCCGGCTATTTTGTTACTTCAATATTTAGTTTTCGTCTCGGCAATTTTTGGACAATGTGTGTGTGTGTGTGTGTGTATGTGTGGTGTGTACAGGATACTATTTATGCGGAATTGAGTGCGTTTATTAATGTGAATTTAAAATGCGCTCACTGTGGCGGATGGCTCTTTCACGGTCTCTCCGCATATATAATCAGATGCGGGGAAGGGAAAACTGTAATTAATAATAACGAAATGCGAGTGCGGTAACAAACAATGAAAATCGATTTAAATGCGAGAATTATAATGCGCGGACTCTACTTTAATAGTAATTTTGAAACAGAGTAACTCTGTTGAATTTGTTTATAATTTGACCGAAAATGTGTGCGTGCGAACGCTCCTACGCGGACAAAACAATGTAATAACAATTATTTACATTAATATAACTGTATGAACGTTTAAAACGCTCGCTTACAAACATTACGAATTGCGCGCAGTTTTATGTTATTTTTAACATTACGAATTGCATGTGGTATTCCCTTATATTTTTTTACGATTAATCCTTTACAAGCGCACCCGCGATGAAAATTTATTTGAAACTCGACTTTATGTGGAGCACCGCGCGACCGACTCGAAATATATACGGGCTCGTGTTTTGCTCTCTCCTCGTTCGATCCGGATTTAATAAGTTTGTTAAGATTATCACTCGATATTGAAAACCGTGTTCTTAAACGCGAATCATTTATTATGCGTGTGCACGCAGAGTTGCAATTTCAAACGGATCTGATATAAAAGCGCGCATTATGCGCTCATGGCGGTCTGATTGATCATATTGCCACAACTCGAAGTCGTTTGCAATTGATTGCCACCGTAGTTGGTGTTAGCACGAGGCAACTCTCTCTCTCTCTCTCTCTCGCGAATGCACATTTATACGCGTATACGTATCGCAAAACTATTAATAATACCGATTACTCGCGAGTCTTGTTTTTGTTGCTCGCTCCTCTTTTTGTTACAATTCTTTCATCTTTCTCCCGACGAGCTTAACGATCCGATCTGGGTGAAAAAAAAAAGATCATTCCGTTCCGATAAAGTTACGCATTTTTAACCTGTCGCTCGCTCGCGCGATACCGTAATTCTCCGCTCGCCGCGTAATCGCGATTACCGGTCAATCGGCCGTATTATTCCGCCGACCCGATTTTGGAGTATATGTTACGCATAATATAATATTAGTTATTGATAAACACAGCGCGCGCGCACACACACACACAATTTCCATCGGTTGCGCAGTTGCTGTGGATTGGTAATCGTTTTTACCGAGTCTTCGGTTTCTTATTCCCTTGCGAGTCGTGTATTTCATGCAAATAACACTTTATTTTGCATCCACTTCAATATCCGTTCTCTCTGATATCGATCGGCACCGAAGAGCTTTTGCTTAATGTCTCGGATGCGACATATGTTGCGGTTGCGTATTTATTATTTCGAAATGCTGTTGCGATAATGTAGTTTCGTGCGCGAGTAAGTTCCGTTCACGAACAAGTCTCTTAACGATGTGTAAAACAAGTCGAAAACAGTCGTAATGACAATAAATATCGTTTTTTTTTTTGCTCGCGCGAACAAAAATCCAGACAAAAGAGAGTTGTTTTCTCTCATCGCGTGCCAACTAATTCCGGATGAGATTTCCGAGACGCGAAAATCAAACTGTCTCCCCCCCCTTTCTCCACTCTTCTTCGCGTATTTTTCGCCGACTACTTATCCGCGCATTATCCGCGAGATTACTGTGTCGCGATTTTCACGGCTCTTGGAACTTTTAGTTATTAGCTTTCTCCGTACTACCGCGGTAAAACTCGACAAACGCTGTCTGGCGAAAACTTAAGTGCTGTCCGGCGAAATCGCGAAGAAAGCGCCTGTCTTCCGCTGATAAAGGATCGAATAACCCGGCTCTCGTATTCGTTGGGCCTCTCATGTCTAAAATCATATATATATATATATATATATATATATACGTATCGTATTCCCGAGGTGAGAATCATTCGGAATTTCAGGATAAGAGAAATTTCTCGATGCGCAATAATTATTGCGTTGATTAACTTTTGTATCGTATAAAAAAAAAAAAAAAAACCACATCTTGAAATTTATCTTACAAAAATACGCGCGCAAAAAACAGAGGACGTGTTTTCGAAACGATTTATTTGCATGAGAAAAAAAATTGGCAGATTTGTTCTGTTTATCGGCATCAGAAAACAAAGGATTAGAGAGAGAGAGAGAATGAAAGATATTATTATAGAAAGAAGTGCGGAGAGAGATGTCAAGCTAAGAGAAAGAATACAAAGTATTCCGAGGAACAGGTTACGTGCGGGTGCGTGTGTGTGCGTGCGTTTGTACGAGGCAGCGCTCGGTTCATGGAACCTCGGGGCGATTTATCGAGAGATTATGAGCTAACGTCTCGTATCATGGAGTCGGCTATCACACGACGAACAGGATCGTCGGTCAGAAGAAGGCGAGGGCGGGCTCGTCGGTGTAACAGTATCGATAAATCGCCCAAGAAAAATGAGCTCCCGCGGGTTCGCACGAGGTACCGAGGACCTCGTGAAAAATCGGTCTTTGATGCGGCTTGCGCTTCGTGATGTAACGACGACCGCGCGACAGTAACTCACTATTTATCACACACACACATACACACACACACCAAACAAATAGCTCATTTGGAGATTTTTCTCTTCTTCTAATTAACTGTTCCGCCAAGTGCACGTTCCACAAACATTTTCCTAAACGCGGAAACGGGTGCGAGGTCAATCGATTAAGGGATCAATTCCTAACCCCGATGAATCGTTGAAAGACGTGGATTCGAAGTGGGTCGAGGTTTTATCGAGAAGCGAATTAATCGAATTCGCTCATTGAGGAGAGCTTCTCGAACGCGATGAGTAAGGTAGACCGAATTAAATGGATACACACGTCGGACTCTTTTTATCGTCGTGGAATCCGCCATGATTTACCGGCTAGCTTGTGGTCTCAGAGAGACAGAAAGGAAGAGAGAGAAAGAAAGGAAGACAAAGAGTGAAGGAGAGGGAGGGAGAGAGATGCGAATAGCGGCTAATTCGCCTAGACGTTTATTTGAGGACTGAATTATTGATTATGCCGACGCGCGCGGTGTATATATATATATATATATATATATACATATAGGTGCAGTTGCAATAAATCGGCCGCCGTGTTCCGAGGGGATATGATGGTTTCATGTAATATTAATAAGGTAATAAAGTTCATACTTGTTATGCGAATGTTTACTAGCTAATCGAACCTGTTTTACACCGGAGCGCTTTCCTTCATCTCTTACCACTACAGCGTATAAGTACTACGTATGCAACGTCGGATACTCTTCAAGTTGATATTAACATATAGAGTGTTTCGTAATTTTTTTTCTTAGCTTCGAATTCTTCGATCAATTTATCATATAGATTTTTTTTTTTCCCCCGAACAAAAGTTATTCGCGCGACTCGATGAAGAAGACGAATGGTGGAATTCGATAGTGTTCATCATTGGACGAAGTCGTGAAAAACTTGATTACACATTCATTAACGGGAATTCATAAATACCGTGCCGGAAGCGTTTGCTTTAGCGGGAATCGCGCACGACGACCCCCGGCACGCGTAATCGTCTTTAGAAGCGACACGGCGACGTCGGGCTAATTAACTCGATGATCATCGGAGACCGTTACGGGGGGGCAAAATCGATTTAGATGGCGGATCTACGCCGGCCGTCGTCCCGGCCTGATATCGGCCGTCGGGGGATGAACGAGTTCTACGACCTCGTTAATTACCTGAGTTACCGCGCGCGAAACTTTTCTACGACTCCGATGGTGGAGAGCTTCGGAGATCCCTAATAGATCCCGTAATGGGTTCGCAGCGCTGGTTAGGGGGATTTCTAAAATCGTTTCGCGCGCTAAGATCGCGGCGGGGACAATTTTTGCAACGTGGATTATTAAATACTTGAAGATATCCGATCCACTGCACTGTTATAAATTTGAAGACAGTTCTCTTCTTCGTAGTCAGGCTTTCTGTCGATTAATTCGATTTGCAAAAATGTATATAATATCATTTGGAAATGTATTTGTTTACATATATTAGTTTAATCTGGTATTTATTTAAATTTTTGACATGTAGCGCAACAAATAAAGAAGAAAGAAATTTTCTTCAGAAAACAAATTTTGAGAAAATAATTAACTTGATCGTGAAATACGTTCGCGAAGCCTCAGGAAGAAAGTTCGCGGGATTTTAAGCGTTTAAGCGTTTCGCTGTGACGCACATCTCTACGGCGTCCGCAATTCGCTCAACCGCTCGCGCCCGTACTAACAAATTCTTCGCGTTTCTAACCGGCTTATCGAAAGCGGCTCGCCGTGCTTCGCGTCGAACTTCCTCGATCGTGTATTCCATTAAATTGCTTCCCAGTGGGGGGGAGCACCACGCCTGGTACTGCCGGCAGCCAAGAATATTTATCTTTAATACGTACGCTCATCCGTGTGCGTCGCGGAAAGTATACGTCCGCTTCGTTGCGCGGAGAGAAAAACATTTTCCGTTTTATTCGAAAAAACACGGAACCTACTCACACACGCGTATATATATATACACACCATGGGCGGTCGGCGGCGCTCGATGTAGCGACCGCGCTGCGTGCTACCACTACATGTTTGCCCATAAAGCCTCGCGATACCATCATACCCTCGGATTCAGGATAAAGGTCCGTAATCGAACGGAACACGGAATAAAGCTAGTCCCGTTGCTGCGGGAACTAGTCGGATCGATACTTCCGTATCGCACGCGAGATACTACTCGCGCGCGACAGTTCCCAGCCGCTTTATCCGACCATCCTGGGGCGTAGTAGTTTCAAGGTCACGGCCGTTTCACAGCTCCGCTATCTCTCTGTTCCCGCTATCTAATTCCACTCCGCTTTTCTCGGATTTGGCTCTGGTTTGGCAGGTTGGAGAAACCTCGTTCGCCGGAAATTCGCATCGAGGTCTTCTTCCGTCGAGACGTCGCGCGCGGGATGCGAAGTCGCTTTTAATCGGATGAACTTCAAATTCCGCGAAACAAAGATAGTTCGAAGAAGAACGTTCGTAAATATATTCGCGGAAGCCCCGCGAAACGAAGCCCAAGACAGTCGCGCTTATTACCTCGTCGCTGTTCTGTCTGCTGAATTCAAAGCGCGGATCCAAAATTGCATCGATGTTGCGACGACTCTACCGTTAGCGACAAAGAGACTTCCGGATGTATACTTGATGAGGTATAGATACGCGCTTCGCGGAATCGCGGCCGGGGAAAGTTTTCTATTTCAATCGTCGTGATCGATGCACCCTCGGGGTCGGAGTTCTGCTGGATTGTGCCGCGCGCGCCGCTCCGAGCGTTGCATCGACGGTCCTCCTTTCCTCGATTTTTCCAGCTACGGCTCGAGTAGATCTACGGAGTAGAGTACGTTAAAAATTCTTGCGTATCGCGAATCTTACTCGGAAAGTAAACTTCACGTGTAATGTAACTTTGCGAAGTGTGTGTGAATAAATACACACACACACATATATATATATATATATAATAGATCCGTTCCCCATCTCGTTCTCCATTTTCTGAAGAAGTATAGAAGATAAATATTATGTATAGATCAGAGCTTTATGTACGGACTGATAATATTAATAATTTTGCATATTGGAATATTATTTTTACGTAAATTATTTTAAATGGGATTTTTTTTTTAACGAATCTTATTTTTACCGCCAAGTGCGCTCGACGAGTGATCGATATCGTTACGTTCGTCAAATTTTCGTCACGAGTCTTAAAGAGAGCTCTTCTGATTCGACGATCGATCGGCGGTCTCGATAGCGGAACAACTTTACAAGGGCTTTTACCCGCGCCGTCTTCGTCGAAAGCTCACTCTCTCGACGAAATAAGCGAGTGTGGAAGTCCTTATCCCCGATAAACAATGTCAAGCATGCCGCGATACGACGACGCCAAGCGTTTACATGACGTTCGTTAAGGGAGACGTTCGTTTTTTTTTGTTTTTTCTTTTTTTTTAAACCGAGTGTCTTGCTACAGCTCGCGGTCTTTTTTTTTTGTCGCGTTTGCCCATCATGAGAGTTTTTTTTTTTTTTTGACGTTCCTTCTCCCGTCCCTTTATCCGCGTACCCTTCGGGTAGGTCTTTATAAATCTGAAAAAAAAAAAAAAACAACTCTCTTTCTCTTTCTCTTTCTCTCTTTATCTTCGCACATCCGCAGAAACGCAGACGGAAAAGGAAAGTTCATTACAAAGCGCGAATTTTCTCGCTCGCTCGAACGCGTCTCCTATAAACGTGAAACTTTAATACCCGCCGCCGGGCGTGCGTCCGTGCTTACGATTATCTCATTATTAATTCATCAGTGTTTGTGTTCTCATCACATTGCCAGCGTAATAGCGCGCTTCCGTTGCGCCAACGGCGTCTAATTGCCGCGAAAAAAAAAACGTAATAATAAATACGGAGCGGAGTTATCAGATCGTCACTTAACGACGTGTGAGGTGCAATTGCCATTCGGCGTTAAAACGCGGCGTCCGTCTTTGCGAATCGCGCCGCACTGTTGTCGTAATCGCACACAACGCGCGTTTCACCATCCCTCTGTCCGGATTAACAGCGACCGGGGCACGCGCGCTCCTGTGAGGGGTTCCACGTCGTTCTGGCAGGTGCGCCTCGGCTGCGTTTGACAGGTGCGTCATTGTTAGCGAAGCATAAAGAAAGGAAGTGGCAGGAGTCAATCCCGACCCGGCAGTAAGAGCGAAAAATCGAACGCCGAAGGGGGACGCGAACATTGGCGTAAACGCGAAGCGTATAATGCGATTTTTTGCCAATGTTTTTTCACGATATGCTATTACGTACTATTCGAGTTTTCTTCGTGACTTGCAAAAAATTTCGAACATCGTCGTACTCTGTATTATACAGATTGAAGAAGTTTATTTAAGGAAAACAACATTTTTAAAAGAACCACGTGTTCATCTTAGTGCAATATTCGAAAATAATTGTGCGAAAAATTGTAGCAAAGTATTTTTACCCTAAGAGCCCCCGAGTTTAATGTTATTATTAAGTTACGTTGCTTCCCTTTAGTTCGGCGGAAGGTTCTATCTTTTCCCTCTCTCCCTTCCTCACCCTTCTTCGGTGAAGTTTAAATCTCATAACATATTGATGTGGCACATCGATCCCTTATGTGGAGCTACACACGAATTTCCGTTGCAGCGTTCAACGCTTCGCACATCTCTCTCGTTAACTTTCGCTAAACTATACGCGCGACTTCTCACAAGAGAGATATGTAATATTGTTTAAAAAACTGTAAATCGCGAACTGTGCAAATTCCAAGTAATATCGATCTAAAGTATCAATTTGTTCGAAAGCCCGTGTGTCAAGAAATTTTCGCGCATTTCCACATTCAAAACACACACACACACACACACACGTTCGCCGTATAATATGCCTCAACTGGCGCATTATCCGTTTCGTTTTAACTCCTCTCACATTTACACGAGCCAGCTTCCACGCCGGATTTCACGAGCGAGAAATATCTGTCGGCGCGCCATTGGGGAACAGGCAAGAGCCTTCCGTTCGAGAGGAAACGGGGTGAGAAAAGCAACGTGGCAGAGGAGAGCACGAGGGAAGGGCAATCCAGTCAGTCACTCGGACATTCACAATATGGATCCCTTTGGTGTAATCGCGACGCGGAAGCCCCTTGTTTCTGTGCCTTCGGCGTGCCGTTTCCCTCCTTCTCTCCCCGACCCTCCACCAAACCGTCCCTCGTTCCTCCCGCTTCCTCCTCCGGTCGGGCTCTCTTCGCCGGCAGTTGGACAGTCTCTCGCCCCATATTCTCTGTCTAATTTGCCAACCTAAGCCGTCGGGACTAGCCGGACCGAGCGGCGGCGATGGTAGCTCAACTTCATTATTCTCCCATTGTATCAGCACCCCCGCGGACATAAATCATGGAGAGAAGGGTCCAACTACGC
The DNA here is from genome assembly GCA_014825475.1 of Pseudomyrmex flavicornis. Lineage (NCBI taxonomy): Eukaryota > Metazoa > Arthropoda > Insecta > Hymenoptera > Formicidae > Pseudomyrmex > Pseudomyrmex flavicornis. Next base: position 16,459 of record QVNW01002269.1, read on the forward strand.
GCGGGATCTCTCTCCCACATCGGTCGGGGATTTTGTTTGATTTTAGCCCGGTGGAAAACGGGCGCGAGAAACGGCCGCTCTGACTTTCTGCTCCAATTTCCGCCTTTTCGGTCCCTCCACTTCGGTCGGCGCCCGGTAATTTCTACACGGCCACTTCCTGCGTGTGATTCATGGCTCGTCGATTTTCACGCTTTATGTACACACATACGTGTAGCGCGAAAAAAAAAACGAGGAGCGGTGATGGGGTTTTTTGATCGTCGTATTGCGAAGAAACGCAAGTGAAAAAAGAATCGCGGCGCATCGGACGTGAGAGTCGCACGCTTGGCGTTTGATGGCGACTAACCGCAAGTAAATAATAATTGCATATAAATAACTCGGGAGACGAGTTTATTCGACAGTATGATATTCTCCGCGGGAATACGCTCGTACGTATTTAGCATTGCTAAGACACGCCCAGGTCACGTGAAACTTATAACGGGCGATCAAATTTAACACGTGTAATAACATTGTGCCGTTAATGCCGCCGGATTATATTACGCACTTAAGCGTAACTTATGCCGGCACGTGTAATTATGTTCGGGCGCGCCGTAAAGCGGGAGAATGCAACGCACATCTATATCGGTTGGCCGAGGTCGTTACAGGTGTTTGCATATTAATTTCAAGATCCTTTAGTTTCCTCGACGCGCCCGCGTTCGTGACACGATAGCCGAAACTATCGCAGACGTATATACCGGAAGCGGGCGTTAAACTATCGAATTTCGAAGCGCCCGAAATTAAATTTAAGGTACACGTTGTCCCTGATGAGGTGCGGTCTCGTATCGTGCGATCTCGATTCCCTTCTCTGCCGGAGGAGCAAATTCTAAATGCGATGCGCGGCCATACCATCAGCTGCGTTATCTTTTGATTCGGCTTGCAATACGTGACGGCGCGTTCTCTATAACTCGAAACGATCAGAAACACTTTCATGCATAATTTACAGTTCGCTTTTCAATAACAGGATAATTAACAGAAGAGTCTCGGTGTTTATTTGCGAAGCTTATGTAAGTGTCTGTTTCCTTGAACATCTGAAACGATGTATATACGCGAAAATATACTATCATTTTTCTTCTCGTTCGGACAATTCTCGAACCTCGTTGGGGGATGTTACCGTAATCGAAGGTTCGTGATCGGAGAAACCTTCGGAGGGAGGGAAGGGTTGGACAGTCGGAAATTTATTTTCAACAAATTGGCCGATCGTTCAGATTTCGCGCAGGATAGCCGTAGTTGCGGAGCGACGTGGCAAAACGCGCGCTGGAGATAGGGAATAGACGGGATCGCATTAGGGTCTGATGGCGTCACGAGGTCCTTCGGCGAAGGTAAAAAGGTCGATCTAGTCGAACGGCAACGCGCACATGGGTACAGAGAAAAACGTACAGGTATTACAAACCACCTACCCGTTCTCAAAAATATATAGAAATCTTCTATGTGTTCATTTTTAGATAAAATGAAAAAATTCTCAAAATTCTGTTAAAATTAAATTGTAATAATTTCGACCTTCGCCACACATGGCGAAGTTAATTAAATTTGTAATTAACTTATATGTTTTTTCTATGAACGGAACTTCAGAGAAATTGACATAAAATAAAATTAATGTAAAGCATTCTTATTTTTTAAACAAATTAATCTAGTTTGCTTTTAATAAAAAATGTGTTACGCACTCTTTCGAGGGAATTTATGATGACGTCTTAATTTATGTTCGCAAAGGTTGGCACATAAATTCAGAAAGCCCTGTAACTGTCATCGGTTGGTGAAGCTGGAATATGGATCTTCGAAATAATTTAATTAAGTCCCCTAGCACCCGGATGAAGCGGGGGAATCATTCGATGACGGCGCGCAATTTACACCCGACAAGGACGCCATTTTGGAACTCTCTCTCTCTTTTTTTCTGGCTGATTTGCTTGTGAATCATAAATCGCGATGAAAAATTTAGCTTTACAAATCTCGTTTTCCTAATAGCGTCTGTGTTTTCTCATTAACGGTCCATATAATTATCGAGATGTAATGCGGACGATATGTCAACGTCGAAAATTAAATGGCGACGCAACAGGCAAACGACGAGGCGTCGTATGTTTCCCGTAGCGAGAGTGTCTGCGGTCGAGACGAAAATAAAAGAGAGATTCACGAGATCTCGCGTTGTGTCGCACACACACGCGACTTTTTAATGGAGCGTCACGCTGAAAACTCCGCATTAACAGACCAAACGGCAGTAACAAGTTATACGCAATTACGACGTTTAACGTCGTGGATTTTCTCGCAACTAGGGTTGTTTTTAAATGCATTTTGCGCGCACGAGACAACACACGGGGATTTCTGTCGCGAGATAAAAAAAAAAAATAAAAAAAAAATGCAAACTCTCAACAAATCGCACACTTAACGGAGCTTCTCGGAAGCATTCGCGTTCAACGTATATGCGCGGTTACGTCAGCGTTTGAATCATTCCTTGTTTGAGTCGTTTCTTTATCAGCAGCAAAGTGACGCGTCGATAAAGCGAAGTCAATTCTTTAAACGTACACAATCCGAGATTGATAAAGCCGAACGCGTTGATCCGTTGCATCAACAGACACCTACTCTCGGTATCTATATCACGTATACACGACATGAACAAACAATGATCGCGCGCGCGCGCGAGAGAGAGAGAGACGCGTCTTTAAAAATGGCGTTCGGCGTGGGCGAAGAGCGTTTCGCGATCGCACTGTGATTTCGATGATTTATGAACGAGAGGCGATCTTTTCACGCGCGCGATGCTTGTCGACTTCGATGATTTAGGAGCCGGTTTCCCGGGAAAAACGCACGAATTTGTCGTCGGCGAGACGGACGCGGCCGCGGCGCGCTATTGGCTGCGTAACCGAAACAATTTATCGAGAGCCGATAGATCGGCGGGCTGCGATACTGCAGATTCGTCTCTCGTATAAAGTTGCGATGAATATCGAGAATAACTTTGCCGAAACACAAACCGCTTTCTCCCATCGAAATAGCTCCGAGAGACACCGCACCGAGAGAGAATCGCAGCCCCCGTTTTCCTCACGCGGAGATGAAATAAACGAGGTGACACGCGAATGATGATTCGTTTAAAATATCCTCCGCGCCACACGGACGACCCACCGACGATATTTGCGAGTTAGGTTAGGTTGCGGTCACCGATTTCGCGTGGATGTTTTCGCAAAAGCGCCCGCGTCCGCGCGTGTGCATCCGCGCAACGGAATATGTAAACACATATACGCGCATAATAAAATCCCCGGAAGTCCGCATGCGGCTCTAAACTGCAATAAATTTAAGCGTACATATAGCGAGGACGTAATGAATTTACATAAATTTGTAATTTAACCCGCGTTAACGTGACATATCTGACACACGCGCGCTGAGAACTTTCTGCAAAGAGTGTCGCGGGCTCGGCGTTCTTTATGAAGGACAATAAATTTTCAGAATGTGTTTCTGCGAGAGCGTGCATTTATCGCGACGATGCGCGCGCCGCCGCCGCCGCGATAATAGACCATGGATCGGCGTTTATAATGGGTTTTGGGCGGATTTAAATTGACTTAATAATGTAATATATTTCGCGCAGGTGTCAAGTATACGTCGCAAAAAAAAAAAAAATAATAATAAAAAAAACGCGAGCGCGCGGCGTCTCGCTAATGATGATACCGTCCGTTCGGCGCACGGCGCGAATCCATTAAGTGTCCATTATGTGATATGTAATATGTTTATCGCGTTTTTGGCATGTGTGCGCGCGCGCTCGCTCTTGTGCAGATTGCAGGATGTAACAGATTTATAAATATGCAAGTTCATTACGCGGTAACGTAACACCCCGGTCTGCGTCATCGTCGTCATCACCCGTGTCGGCATCGCCGAGTCGATTACAACCGGGAGGATCCATTAAACCTCGATATCCTGATACACGAGTGTTGACCGGCCGGATCGTACGCGAGCATCGTAATGTCAACAACGTGTGTCCGCCTCGACAACTCGAATATGTACTTTAAATCGTGTCCTTCGTATCCGAGAGAGTTTATTACCGTAAATCCGTCCGGATCTACGCGAGCAAATACCGTCGAATCCGCGACACGCATGCACACACGCGCTCTCTGTGCGCGTGTACATATAGATCTTGTAGCTCTTGCTTCATGTACACACACATCCTTTTTTTTTTTTGTCGTAAATTATTTAATAATTTGCGTACAATCTCACTCGTCCTCGGAAATACAAGAAAATATTTTACGCGCGGTTTTAGTTTTGCCAAAACTTGATCGGTTCCATGATGCGCGACACATGTTTCTATTGGCAAGCGGTTTCAAGAATATCCGGAAAAAAAAAACGCATGTAAGATCGAAACTTTACTCAAATTTTCGCGAAATGATCCGTTTGATATCGCACGTGTCGCGAAAATTCACTCACTCGAATTGAATCATCCCCGATTCGTAGTGGATTTACAGGCTGTTTTACATTATACTTAACAGCCTCCGTCGAGTGCGTAAGCGCGCGTGGTCACTGCCGTTTCCGGTAAACTTATGGCGAAACGTTTTCTGTCCAGCGAAAAAACGCTTTCTCTTTCTCTCTCTCTCTTGGTTCAATGGAGGTTGCGCTCCGTTCGCCGGCAGGAAATGTCTACAAAGTTTCCCTTGCCGAGGCCTCCAACGGCACCGTGTCGTCGTTCTCCTCGCTGTCGTCCTTCCTCGTGGCGTCTCGCTCGCTCTTCCCGCTTTCATCCAGCGCTCCCGCATCGCCGCTTCTTCTTCCGATCCACCATACACCCCTCGGACCTCCCTCCTGCGTTCTCTCCTTGTTTCATCCTACTGCCTTTCCGTCCGTTTCTCGCTCGCTCCTCCTTCCCTCCCGTGGCTACGAGCAACTTCGTTTCTCCTGATATAGCAGAGCTTTTGGTTCTCTCGCGCCGTTTCCATAGAAACGCCACGGCGAGAGAAAGGCGGAGGAGGACGATAGAGGAGGACAGGGTATTCTCGCTGTTGGAAGGGCGAAGGGCGCGATCCGCGAGCGGGAATATGATAGAGCGAGACGGAGGATCCGCGCCAACGCGAAACTGTGCGCGTACCAAGTTCGTCTTTAGCGGAGAAAGGAGAGTGCTCCCGGTTTAAATTCTATTGCACGGACAATACGGTCACGGTAATGCTCGTTCGGCTTTGATTCATTGCCCAGTCGCGGAGCGAGGTGAAAAGGTGGCACGACATGAACGAAGAGA
>QVNW01002270.1:0-16910 GCA_014825475.1 Pseudomyrmex flavicornis
CAAGCATCATTCTATCTTTATTTCTCGTTAAATGTAGAATAAAGATGGAACGATGCTTCGAAACATTTCCAGTGAAACTTTGACCGTACCCTGTGGCTGCGTTCAGCAGAACTCAGCACTTGGCTCAGCGCTTTGCTCGTTTGTGATTGGCCTCTTCCTATAAATCTGTCGAAGTATGACAGTATATGCCAATGATCTGCTACTTGCGATCCGCGTCTGCGTCTTATGTAAATAGACCCTTACGTCTTATGTAAATAGACCCTTACGTGTCTGCGTTTTATGTAAATAGGCTTTAACTTGTGCTCCGGCTTCCTGTTGTAGCGAGTTTTGTTTAAGAAAAAAAATTGATTGAATTAAAATGTCACGATTATACGTTTCAAAATTATATTCCGTACTAAAAAATACTAAATCGTCAGAAGGGCTGTTGAGTCAATTGCAATGTAAAATCGATGATCGGTTCAACGATGCGGTGTGTCGCAACTGTTTAAGAAGTTATACCCAATATTCCTCGCAATTGACATCTCGGATTTATCCGATGTACAATAAGTGCTTGGACAGAATATTTGCAAAATATTCTCTAACGCTTTCGACGGCTGTAACAGAAAAACACAGGAAATGTGACGGCAGACCTAGAAGACGACACTACAAGTATCTTGGATTTCTTTTAAGTGGTCTTGGTTTTGTAGTGGCTCTTTGCGACGCTCAAAATTTCAAAGGTATATATATATATATATATTTTCAATTAAAAAAATATATTTTTAATATTGTGTATATTATGTTGTATCATATAACAATTTATGTAAAAGATGTATGTGAGAGATTAATTAATCACAATTGGGACTTTTTCAGAAAAAAGATTCTTTCGTTCTGCTCAGTATGGTAATATTTCAGAACTGAAAAAAGTAAGTTTTTATAATAAGAAATATAATTTGTCTAATACATAGAGATGTGTAGTATTCAGCTCAAAATGTATAACAGTTTGTATTTGTTTGTATAATAAGCTAAATATCTTTTTTTTTCTAGGCTATAGCAGATGGAATTGATGTGAATGTCAGACATCCATTAGGTTGGACAGCTTTACATACTGCTGCTATAAATCAAAAACCTGAAGTTATCAAAATTTTGTTGGAGAATGGCGCTGATGTGAATGCTGAAGATAGGTTTGTGAATGTGCACAGGACTGCTATAGAAAAGGGCTTGCATTCTTTGGATGGTACATTTCTGATAAATATTAGAATGCAAAGGTGCATGAATGTTGTTTTTATGGAACTTGATTATATAATTAATCTCAATTGATTTTAATTTTTAGTTCTAATGAAGAGAGAAGAAGAATTTTCCGACGTATTAAACAATAAGGCTACTTTTCAAGGTTTTACAGCATTGCATTATGCTGTGTTAGCTGATTCAGAAATATGTGTACAGACATTGTTGGACGGAGGAGCCAATCCAACTGTGGAAAACGAAGCTGGACATCGTGCGGTTGAGTATGCAAAAGAAGGAAAAATCAAGGAAATGCTAATTAAACATGCTATAAGATATGACGAACTAGTAAGAGAAAAAGTATGCATTGGACTTACCTTTCTTGTGCATAACTTTATACACGAAAAAACAACAATATGTCACAATGTACAAAACAATTTATATTTTTAGGAAGCAGAGGAACGTAGGAGATTCCCATTGGAGCAACGTTTGAAACAACATATTGTAGGACAAGAGGGACCAATTTCTATTGTTGCTTCTAGTAAGAAAGTTTTATTTTTATAATGAAATAATATTTCTCTTTTTCGTATTTTTTAGCAAACATTTTTTTGTAAACATTATATTATTTAATGTTAGCTATCAGGAGGAAAGAAAATGGTTGGATAGATGACGAACATCCACTGGTTTTTCTTTTCTTGGGTTCGTCGGGCATCGGGAAAACAGAATTAGCCAAGCAACTAGCTGCTTACATTCATAAAAATAAAGCAGACAGTTTTATTCGACTTGATATGTCTGAATATCAGGAGAAACACGAGGTTGCAAAATTAATTGGAGCACCGCCAGGGTGTGTAGATAAACTTACTTATTATTATCTTATATTTCCAACTTGCAAGTTTTTTTTCAAGTGTAAAAAAGAGCACAACGATAAAAGTTTTTATTATTTTGTATTGCTAATTATTGCAACTTATGATTTAGATATATAGGACACGACGATGGCGGACAACTGACAAAACGTTTAAGAAAATGTCCTTCTGCTGTTGTACTATTCGATGAAGTTGATAAAGCTCACCCTGACGTCTTAACCGTTTTGCTACAACTTTTCGACGAGGTATTTGTTTTCTTCCGTAGATCGTTTGATTATGGGTTTGCATCACGCAATGATGATTATTTTGATTTTATTCTCAAGGGAAGACTGACTGATGGCAAAGGGAAGACAATCGAATGCAAAAAGGCTATTTTTATAATGACGTCAAATTTAGGAAGCGAAGTAATTGCGGAACACGCGATGCAACTCAGAGCGGAAGCTGAGAGATTACTGAGTCACAGATTAGACAAACAAGCTACCGAAGATCAAGAACCTGAACGTATCGAGATATCGCGTAACTTCAAGGATCAAGTGGTATGTAAAATAAAAAAAACTGCAAATAAATGAAAATAGTTTTTTTTTTATTAATTTTTGACCTCTACACCGACAATGTCTCCTAGGTACGTCCGATATTGAAAGCTCATTTTCGAAGGGACGAATTTTTGGGAAGAATAAATGAAATTGTTTACTTTCTACCCTTTTCCCGAGCGGAGCTAATTAGATTGGTCGCTCGAGAACTAGAATCGTGGGCTTCGCGCGCAAAAGAAAGACACATGATTGAGCTGAAGTGGGACAGAGAAGTCATGTCGGTATTGGCGGATGGTTATGACGCTCATTACGGTGCTCGTTCTATAAAATACGAAGTAGAAAGACGTGTCGTCAACCAATTAGCGGCAGCTCATGAACGAGGACAAATTGGTACTAAATTTTTCTATATGATAAAATAAGAGTCCGCTTGCGAGAACGAATAAAAATGAAAAACATTCTTATTCTTCTCTAAGGTCTAAATCTTGTATCAATTTTTTTGTTTTTGTAACGATAATGTTTTTACAGGTAAAGAATGTTCCGTGTTGGTAAAAGTCAAATGGCACGACAATGGTGCGAGTATTGTTCTCTCTGTCCGGCAGAAAAATTCGAGAAACTTCGTCGATATTCTGGAAACAGATGCTGTTGCGAAAAATGTTAGTTCAAAATTTTTATAATCAAGAAATTATATAAAATTGTTAAGTGTTAATATATATTTTGCGCATAAATGTGGAGCATAGACATGTAAGAAATAGACTGCGCGTGGTAGAGGGGAAGTGTGTACATAGACATTTGTATATCAAAAATTCTTTAAACTCGCAACACACACACACACACAAAATGCATAAAGATATATATTAATAACACAAAAATTTATAATTCTTTTAATTGTTATATAGTTGTCTTCCAAACGTGAAATGAGCATGCGTTTATTTTTTGAAGTAAATTTGCGTATAAAACGAAATCACAAACTTTTAATACTCTCGTTTACACTTTATTGAACTTGTCACATTGTTAGAACAATTATATAGTATTTACAGTAACATTTTTGTAATTAGCTTCATGCATGAGATTGGCTTTCTTTATTCTGATTGGTTAAATTCAAGTCCAATCCCATGTCATATCCCGATCTATAGTGAATACTGGGCTTTATGGCTCCTATTGACAGGACACGTCATGCGTTACGCGCGAATAGAAGCGATAACCAATCAAATGCTGTTTTTTTCCACAAGAGCAAACTGCTGATTGGCTACATTGTTTTTGTCACGCATAACGCGCTCTCTCTGCAGAAGCTATAATATCTTGATTTACATGCGCACGAAACTTCCAATTATCAGACAGTTTAAATACGCGCGTATGCGGAAATTTTTTCAGTAAAAATAATTTTTAACGTGCGTATGTGATGAACAAGAAAATCGATCATCATTTCAACTTCATGCAAAACTTTTCACTGTTCGCTCTTGTCATTATATCCTCAGTACGACCCGGAATATATTCTACTAATTATATATATATCCTCGGATATATACGTGAAACATGTTCAGAATATTCTCAGGTGATTATTTTTTTAAGACGATCCTGAACGTACATAAATTATCTCGGACATGGATGGGATAAATTTAGGATATTGTTTTAAGAAAAAAATATTCTGAAGATATTTTTAAGCATTCATTTTTGTTATCCTCAGGATATTCTTGGAAAAATATGAGGAATGCGATTATAAGATATTTTCCAATTATCCGCATATACAAACGGAACGTATCTTTTAGGATGTTCCCGAAAGTCATCTCTGTGCTGTTTGAATTTCATCTTTACGCAATTTTGTAATTTACCGGTAAAAGAAGAAAATAATTGCAGAGCGAAATCTCTTCGATCTCCCAGCACTGACTGCTCGTTTCTCGGAGTTATAATTACTTGCATACGCGTTGTGCGACGCGTCACAAAATTCCGCATCCGCTATCTGCGTTCAAACCGGATCAAATGCATTTTCTCGCCGAACGAACGATACAACAGTTTGACAAAAACAAATTTACAATCAAATAACGAATTATTTGTCGTTTTACACGAACGTGGCAACAAGTCGGGATAATGTCCGCGAATTTTCGAGAAAATATCTGCAAGTGTCATGTGCGAAATCGAGCAATTTCGCGGGTTTCCAGAATATTCCAGAGCGTGTGGCGCACCAATCGCCGCGCGTCCAGCGCTACCATGATTGGTCAGTTTTGAAGCGAACTTAGCAGAAAGCGGTACATTCTCACGTCGGCAGTGCCAGTGAGCATCGCGAGCACACAAATTTCTTTGGGTCGTTGCGCGTGAGCGATATTACTTTTTCTGTGTTGACGTCAATCAGCAAAAAGTTGCGAATTAAAGTGTTCGAGATTCGAGTACCGAGTTTTCAAGTGTGAGGACCGTGTAAAAAGCACCGCACGAAAAATCTGAGACCCGGGACTGTTGTATCACGCGAGTGTCGATACGGCTTCTCTGCGCCAACCATCGCCATGGCTGCGATGTCCGTAATCGGGATCGACTTTGGTAACGAGAGCTGTTATGTGGCCGTAGCACGCGCTGGCGGCATTGAAACCATTGCGAACGACTACAGTCTTCGCAGCACGCCGTAAGTAATTTATTTATTCTCTCGAACGACATTCCGTCCGTTGGTTGATGTTCTCGCGACCCTCTCGAAGGATACCGGTATCGCTCGCCGGTCTCTCCTGTCGCGACCTTCGATTATTACGCGACTCGCTTGCCCTTTTTTATCGGTTACCGCCGATTTCTCGACTTTTCATTTCTTTTCACACATGTGCAGATTGCAATCTACAATTCAATCTACATTTGCTGTGCTCGAAAAAAAATTCACTGCAAGTTCACTGAAAACGTATAACATACGTGACGCGAACTATAGATTTTTAGCATCGGCGACGATTACATCGGAAGCTATGTATAGAGAAATATCGCTCGTCCATGACATTCGTTTCGCAGCTTCGTTTAGTCGGTGCGAAATTTTAGACTCGCGATTTAAAGCGAATTTCCCGTAATTTCAATAAACTCAAGTTCCGGAAAAAAAAAAAAATAATTTAACGTTTCACTGTCGAGTTACGATTGTCACAGATGACCAAAGAACTTTTCCCCCCCACAACTTATCGAAACAATCTTTCAGCTGCGAAATTACGTATTTGTTCTATTTTTCTATTCGAATTAAATGAAATTTTCTATGAAAATTTTGTATTAATGATATAACAACAATGTTGTTTTAGCATGTGACAATTTGCACGAAGATTATCGTATTTTCGAGAACACTGCCATTTATAGATATCTTATTGTGTAGTAGTGTATTCGATGTGGATCCCACGTTTTCGGTTATCCCAAAAAGTTCCACTTTTGATCGCGCGGCAATTTGCGTAACTTGTTTGCTCGTTTTTTTTTTTTTCAAGATGTCAGCGCACATGTATTTTTCTATAATTGTTGATAACTAATAATTTAACTTAGCCTTTATCTGTCTTAAATTGGAATAAGAAAATTATTAGTTGAAAATCATAGATTTTTCCAGAATCCTAAAAGTATATATAAAATAAATATATATAATTGTCTACAATTAATTGAAGATTGGTATAAATTTTTCTAGAAAGTTTTTGTGAGACTTTTTTCTTACTTCAGCAAAAAACCATGAAACATGTTATCATGGAAATTATGTCTTTTTTTTCTAATTTATTAACAAGTTATTTTTGTAAAATTCTATTCAATTTCTATTCTTATACTTAACCATATTATAAATACTATAACTTTTCCATGATAAAAGAAAACCTTTTTCACTTTATGGTTATTTAAAATAAAGATAAACTCTTGAATTAACATATATTATGCTTTGTAGATCATGCGTGGCATTCAGTGGAAAGAATCGAATACTTGGAGTAGCGGCCAAGAGTCAGATGGTCACAAATGTGAAGAACACCATTCATGGCTTTAAAAGACTATTAGGTAGAAAATATAATGATCCGCAAGTTCAAAATGAGTTGAGATTTCTCCCTTACAAGTTAACACCAGAAGCTGACGGAAGCATTGGTATACATGTAAGTATTGCATTGAACATATAGAATAAAAGAGTGTTTTAAATAATTCTTTTTGTCTTTTGTTTACAAAAATCTTTATGATTGCAGTTGTTAATTATAACAAGTTATATATATTTTAATTATAACAAGTTTTATATATTTTAATTATAACAAGTTTTATATATATGTTGTGTTACATATATTGTACATAATAATGTGTGAAAGTAAAAATAAAATTATACAAAAAGAATCTTTCTTTAAATGATAGAAATGATAAAAGTTTTGATCTTTTAACAGTTGTAAATCTTCTCTTTTATTATTTATTGATCAAGAATCAAAAGTAATTTAGGCACTCTGCCAGAACTCTTCCAATTCTGGAGAGGCTTATTTATTTCCACTTGGAATGCTATGATGATTCATTAATGTTGCTCACTTGTATTATATAATGTATGTGTTATACATAACATTATTACATTAGCAAAATGATTTAAAACATCTTTTTCACTGATTTAGGTACAATACCTTGGAGAAGAACATGTTTTTTCACCAGAGCAGATTACTGCTATGCTTTTTACAAAGTTGAAAGAAATTTCTGAGACGGCGCTGCAAACTGCTGTTAACGATTGTGTCATATCAGTTCCTTCGTACTTTACTCAAGCCGAACGCCAGGCTCTGCTTGATGCCGCTAAGATAGCAGGCCTCAATGTTCTCAGATTATTTAACGAAACCACGGCCACTGCTCTTTGTTATGGTATTTACAAACAAGACTTGCCGCCAGTGGAGTCGCCTCCCAGAAATATTGTATTCGTGGATTGCGGCAATGCAAGCTTGCAAGTGAGCGTTTGTGCCTTTCATAAAGGCAAACTTAAGGTTAGTGTCACATGTAATATCCACAAAAATGAAACTTGTTACATTAATGCGTGTAATATAAAATAACTGAGAAACTTCTATTGTTTAAGATGTTGGCAAGTGCTGCTGACAGTCAATTAGGCGGAAGGGACATTGACGTTATTTTGGCGGAACACTTCTGCAAAGATTTTAAAACGCGATACAACATCGACGTGCACACCAATCCGCGTGCATACCTGAGATTATTAGCGGAAGCGGAAAAGCTAAAGAAACAAATGTCGGCTAATTCAACTACTCTTCCGCTAAACATCGAGTGCTTCATGGAAGAAAAGGATGTGCACGGTGATATGAAACGTAACGACATGGAAGCATTATGTGCCCACCTGTTCGAACGTGTCGAAAAAACTCTTAAGCAGTGCTTAGCGGATTCGAGTAAGTTTGTGAGTCTTGTAAACGATAGTTTATACGACATTACTGTTAATTAACAATAAAATATGTGATTTACTAGAGTTGAAGCTGGAAGACATTCACTCAGTTGAGTTAGCGGGTGGATCGAGTCGCGTTCCCGCCATCAAACGTATGATAGAAGAAGTCTTCGGTCGTCCGACTTCGACAACTCTCAATCAAGATGAGGCAGTAGCTCGCGGTTGCGCGTTGCAATGCGCTATGCTCAGTCCAGCTGTACGCGTCCGTGACTTTTCCGTTACGGACTTGCAGCCGTATCCGTTGAAACTTACATGGGATGCTTCTCAGGGCGAAGAAGGGTACGTATTACAACTGTGTAACACTGTAGAACATATTTCTTTTTTTGCTGCTTAATAAAGAATGATGATTTTTATAGATCATGATTGTGTAATGATGATCTTTGTACGGTTTTTGATATTTTGTCATTGAAAATCAACTTTTTTGCTCACTTTTACTTGGTATTTTAGTGAAATGGAAGTATTTGGACATAATCATCCTGTACCGTTCTCAAAGATGTTAACGTTTTATCGTTCGAGTCCGTTTACACTCACTGCAAGTTACAGTGTACCGCCTCCTTGTTATCCTCAGACGTATATTGGTAAGTAGTTTTGGAATTTTAGTATTAATATCTCTTATTAACTCGAAAATATCTATTTGCAAAATTTTCAAATGTAGAAGTAACGGGCCAGTACGAGCCAAAGAACTGGATATTTGTGTTTAAAATTAATGTTTTATTTTACAATAAAGGTAAAACGTTTCGCAGTTTGGATTTTCTTCAATGACAATCTAAATACTGTAAATGAAAATACTAAATTTAAATATTTGAACACAAAGTTAATGGTTATTTTTAAATAGCCATTTGATTTTTACTGTAAAATAAAATATTAATTTTAAACACAAATAGTGTTGTGCAGTTTTTGGCTTGTATTGACCCATTACTCCTACATTTGAACATCTTATATTCTAAACTAAGGTTTGCTTTTGTAAAAGTTAAATAGAAACGAAATCAAGAAAAAGTATTTAACAATATTTATAGAGTATATTGGTCTAAATTTCATTCTATATACATATATATATATGCATATATTTTATACAGGAACGTTTACGATAAAGAATGTAAAGGCTACGCCGGAAGGTGAATCGGCGAAAGTTAAAGTAAAGGTAAGAGTGAATCTGAATGGTATTTTAACTGTGGCATCAGCATCGCTTATTGAGAAACGAGAGCCGACTCAACAAGAGAAGGAAGAAGAGGAGACACACCAAAACAACATGGACGTAGATCAGCAACCCGGAGATAAAAAGGATAAACCTGATCAGGACGCACAGGCGAACGAACCACCAGCTACAGAGGTTTGTCATTCTATTCTAATACGATATAAGCATTGCGACAGAAAAGTACAATAGAACTTAACACTTAAGCGACTGGCAGCCACTTTGAGATGCTTTGCAGTACTTACTTATCGTTGAGGAATTCATTAATCGGCTTAAGTCTCTCATATTATATCCTAAGAATATTAATTCCTGAATGTTTATCGCATATACCGGTCGATTAAGTGTTAAAAAATAGACTATAATTTTAATTAGAAAATATAGTTACAAATATATACACGCACACATTTGTAACTATAATATTTTCTAATTAAAAAGAAATATATATATATGGAGCATTGTAAGTCATGTGGAATCAAATTCTGTGCTGGTTTGCGATTAGTACGCATGGCCAGCACTGAGAAATATATGACTATGTAAGTTTATTATGGTTTAGGTGAATATGGATAAGACACGACGGAACTCAGATGCTGATGATGGTGGGAAAGGTGCTAGGGGCTCTGCCCCTTCTTACTCATCCAGGATTCTCTCTTGGTTCAGCTCGGTACGGGGCATAATATCTCTACTTGGACCCATACGCATATGTTTGAAACATATACCTATGTGCGCTATGTGAATTCTCGAGCTTAATCGTTGCACTGTTGTGAGCATTCTTTTGTCATCTAGGGTCGTGTTGTCTTTTTTTTTTTTACACGCCAGCTTTGTCACTCACCTTTAGAACGAATTAATCCGACGCAGTCCTTGTACGATTACAATGAATGCACAGTAATCGCAATCACCACAGTAATCGACCATCACTTATATAACGCAAGCGATATAGTTGTCGGTCAAAGTTTAGCGCACTACAAACACATCTTCGTACTTACTTTATTTCTAACAAAATATTTGATTGAGAGTTTTCTTGTTTTCTTTTTCATAAGAATAATTTGAAACATGTTACACGTGTCTTTTTTTTATTTGTCAAAATAGGTGAGAAACAAATGTTTTTGATACATATATTTATTTAATTATTGTTTCAAAAACTTATTTGCGTATCGTTCTGTTGCACATATATTAGAATATGAATAGATATAGTGAGATCTATTTATTATACTTTCTCGTGGATGATTGTGAAAGTTATTTTTTTTTTTTTTAGAATGTTACAATCATTTTTACTTCTGTCTATCATGATGCATGATGTTCGCCTTAGACGTTTAGAGTTTTAAATCCTGTGTCGATTTCTTCTGCAAACTCGGCTATCTAGCGGCATTTATAAAAGTCTTGAAGATCAAGAGCTTGCTCGTTGAAAGACGTGAAATAACATTGCAATATATATAATTTAGTTGTAACAGTATATAATTCTGTAATCGTTTTTTTTTTTCTTGTCAATGCATATGGGTCCAAGAATAGTTGTGTCACGTTGTGCTGTCTGTCTTTGCTCTGCTATTCTACACACTGAGTCGCAGAAGGAAAAGAGACAGTGATAATCGAATAGAGAGAGACGTATCGATACGCACGGGCTACGTTCCGATATTCACTGCAAGCGGTGGAAATCTATAATGCAAGTAACGTGAACTGTGGGTTTTCAAATACCGGCAGTGTGAATTTTGGGGCGTAGCTGAGATAGATAGACATTCTTAAATTACTTTAGACAAAAACCAAATCAACTAATCGGCTTTTTATATCCGCATTTTTGTGTGACGTCATTATTTACAGACAGACAATTTAAAAACTATACACACAAAACTGTTGTATATTCTCCTTGCCTCATCACCTGAATTCCAACTTAGTTGTTTTATTCATGTTTCAAGTTTTTATCATTGTCACGTTAAATAGATAAGAGAGAAAGCTTCGTAAAAGCGAGTGAAGGACAGAAAAAAATAATACATCTTTTCCAAAATGTCCTTTTCATTATAGGTTTCAACGACGTAAAATATTCGAAAAATATGTTACTAAATATCTGTTGAACTTTCTTTGCAGGGAGATGATAAAGGCGACGATAAGAGCAAGAAAAAGATTCCCATTCGTACGATCGATTTACCTATCGAAGCAAATGTTTGCGGACTATCCACACGAGACCTCGATGCCGCAGTAGAAAAAGAGGTATGCGTCATTCTGAGCATATCACTTAGGCATTAATTTACAAACTAATATATAAATGTGCATTAATAGTTACTAGCTGCACCAGTTCAGAATTCATCTTTTTCACTCTAAATGGAAAGGAAAAAGATAAACTCTTAACTAGTGTGACTTAGCGAAAAAGAATCAATATCAAAGTGATATGTAATTTTATGCATTTGATTTGTAAACAGGGAAAAATGGTCGCCGAAGATAGACAGGAGAAGGAACGAGTTGACGCACGCAATGCTTTGGAGGAATACGTGTACGATTTGCGCGCCAAGTTAACCGAAGACGATCAGTTAGCTACATTTATCACGGAAGCGGATAAGGAAGCGTTGTGCCGCACATTAGACGAAACAGAACAATGGCTCTATGAAGAGGGAGAAGATTGTCAGCGACATGTGTACTCCGAACGATTACAACGCTTGAAAGTACGTCATTTGATAAAATTAATAATCATTAATATAAAAAAAAAAATCATACATTTGCTTTTGAAAGCTGAGCTTTGTTTTTGTACGATTTTTTTTTCAAATTATAAATTTTCTTTTTTCAGTCTCAAGGAGAGCCGATAAAGGAAAGAAGATCAGAATTCGAAGGAAGATCTTACGCACTAGAGGAATTGGGAGGAGCGTTACAGCTAGCTAAGAAAGGTTTGGATCAAATAAAAGCGTCGTTTGGAAAAGACGACAAATATTCTCACTTAACGGAAGAAGAAGTGAAAACGGTTGAGAAAACTGTGCAAGAAAAGTGGGCGTGGTTGGAAGATAAACGCGTGTTGCTTGCAAGTACGCTTCGCACGCAACAACCACCGGTCACTGTGGCGCAAATCCGCGCTGAGAAAACAGTAAGTGTAAAATCTCCGGTAGCAATTTAATAAGTTCCATAATGAACATTCTTTTGTAACGCACTTATTATTTATTTATTATTTCGTCGTTTGCACAGTCCTTGGATAGTGTGGTGCTACCTATTCTTAACAAGCCTAAACCTAAAGTAGAACCGCCGAAGGAGGAGAAACCAAAAGATCAGTCCGACGAACAGAAAACCAATCAAAATCAAAATGCCCAGGGTAACAATCAGAGTCAGCCTAATCAACAGCAGCAGCAACAGGAAGAAGAAAAAATGGACGTTGAGTAACAGTCACCGCAACTTATGTGTTTTTAATAATATTAAAATTTAATCGTAATTAAAAAAATAGCAAATAATTCACTCAGATAAAACCATGTTTACTGTGTCAACGTCTGACGTACTAATAGTCGGATTAGCACACGTGGTTGTTTTTCTCTCTTCCGTTCTTCTCTCTTTTCTCTCTGTAACGTCTATTATTGTACGGTGAATTAATTGCAAAGTGAAACTGAAGATTTAATTCAATGATTTGAATTAAATTGTGATTTACAAATTTACGTTTTTTGTAAAGAATCGTTGAACAGAACACGTGTTTTTGCTTGAAAGCTTATGTATTACTGACGTTCGTGATATGTAATATGTCGCGAATACAATTTATTAATTAGTCTCGACGAATGAAGAACTGCGGATGCTCTAGGAAGCGAAACAATACTACTGTTTGTGTTTCAAGATCTCTCGATTGTTTCACAAAAGTTCGCGGTACACTTTTAATTGTATAAAATTGGCCTCTATACCCATACTTGAATTCTTAAAACTAATGCTAGAACTTCTAATTGTTTTATAACTTTTAAAAATCAGAGAATGCTGAGTTAGACTTAGTTGAAATTTCTAATGAGTGATGTTGTTGGCGATCTTACATGTTTAAACGTATTTAATATTGTTCATTCCAACTTTTTTTTTTTTTTTTTTTCTTACGATCGACAACAGATACTCCGTCACCCGAGTTTTTTTTCTGCATTTACGATACTTAAATAAATTGTCTCGTACCAATTGAAAAGTATTTGCGCTCCAATTTTCTTTTTCAATAGTTGATATGAACATTAAAAAAACAACAAAAATGTTACAGTAAGAATTTGTTTTGCACACTTTTTATGTTGAACCATTTGGTTTTAGTTCGTTAGTCACCGCCGTCTAAGAGAAAAATGATATATCTTCAGCTAGACACACATCATTGTACATAAGTACTTGTAGACATCTACACAATGATATAGAATATTTCTTTACCACTACCTATTTATAATAACTGCACTTTCCCACAGCACATTTAACGCATTCATACAATACAAAAGTCCAACTGTTCCTAGAAATATACAAGAGATAGGCGATCCATATTTTACTCCTACGCCTAATACTTCGTTTTTTTTTTTTTTAGTTTTTCATGCTGATGTTTAGCAACTAAGTCTCGCAATTCAATAATGTATAGTATTTAGCATTAGCAAGATAAAAAAAAAGATGTGAAAGTTAAATTGTTAAAGATACGTTTTGAATGATAAAAACAAAAAAAAAACAATCACTCAGCACATGAGAAATTCTTTGCGGCTTCACATGCGTAGCTTTTGCAACTGAAAATTTAAATTTAATGCGGATTATGTTTTCAAAAATAAATAATTTTCAATGATTGTTCGAATAATCTGTCAAGTTCAATAAATTTGTTTCTTATTGTTATTTGGAATATTTGGGAATCAAGATGTGTCTCAGTTGCTATTCAATAAGAATTAAATTATTCTGTTCCCGTCTATGATAAATAACACAACGTCTATATATATAATATATATATACATATATATTATATATATATATATATATAATCCAAATTACAATTTTAAGATTACTAAATTACGTTTATCAATAAAGAATTGAGTTTCAAATCATCTTTATTCAATACTTTCTTATTGTTGAATAATTGTCACGTACAAAGAGAAATATGGGCAGCTATCTCTCTTGACTTTTTAACATAGATTTTCCTACACATATCTTTTTGTAGGGTCAAGCGCGGTCTGTGAGACCACCACTTCGTGTTATTTTGCTTATATAATTTCCTTGCATTTAAGTTTTTCGAAACTGCGCGTTTAGATAAGTCTCAAGGTCGCTCGCGTGCAACGCAGAAATTGAGACGAGCAAAGCAATTGCAATCTGTTTCCGTATTTTAGAATAGATAAAGTTTTTCTTATGAAAAGTAATTAGATTAATTTTATTACATATTGATACATAATTATTTGATCGATATATGATCGATCTTACTTTACGACTTAACTGAGACAAAAATTTTTAAATTATCGAAATTTAAAAATTCAACAATAGTTTACCTATGTTAATTGTTGAAACAAAAGCCACAAACATGGTCTAAATACAAACATGTTAAGATCTGAAACAGAAATATAAAATATTTTGAAGTAAAATTGAAAATAAAAATATATAAATATTTGTAATTTAATGAAAATGTGTATATATTCAATATCAATGTATCCACACTAACACAATCTTTGATTCCGCGTTTGACCTTTACAAATTGTAAGGAACGATGAAGTTGCATCGAGAGAAATTTATAAATCATCTGTCTCATTAATAAAACATGTGAAGCGTACACATTACAGTATTACATAATTTTTATTTATGTACATGTACGAAGAGATACGTGATATATTTTGACAATTGTGTGAATATAGGACTTTGACGTACACTTACACCTAGTTTTTATTGCAAACACTATATATTCTGGGACGCTCAACGAAAACTGATGGAAATGAATCTTTTCCATTAGAATTCTAATACATGTGGAAAAATGACGGCTACTAGTTTCAGCAAACTGTAACAAGTTATTTAATCAATTCTTTGGTTGAAGCAAAAGAAACTGAGACCCATGTCGACAAATGTTAGAACAAAATTGTTAAAATTTTATTTCGACACATTTTAAAGATAAATGTGAACTGACTGTGATTATGTCGTGTTTGTGGTCACCAAGGTGTACTTAATAAAAAAAAAAAAGAAAAAGAAAAAAGAAATTAATCTCTCTTAAGTGCTGGTGTCCGTTCATCAAAGAACACTCTGAATATGAAATGTCCAAAAGCAATGTGTAACACCAAAACAGCAACACCAGCAGAATATACCTTACTTTGCATATCTGTGAGACCAAATATACCTGGAAACAAAAATATTTTTATTAAAGTAAAGCAAATTAAGTAAATATTAAAGTAAAACGCTCTAACATATAAATTCGTTTTAACAAAAACAAATATTTGTCTCTTCTCCTAATAGTTCTATTATTTAATAAAATTAATTTTTTTTTTATATTATTTTTTTTTTCTGTACCATCAGAAAGATAAGCTTTGCTTAGGAAAAATGTTATCACAGGTAATCCAAATATGAGCAAACCATGAAAAACAACCCTGATAAATATTTCTTTTTCTTCCATTCTCTCCTAAAACAAGAGAAAAGAAATTTATTATGATACACTGATATATACTTTATCTCAAAAGACATTATCTCATACAAATGAGATGTATACAAAAAAGAGTATATAATTTGTATTTATTTGATTAACATAAATTAATTGAAGATGATAGCAAAACTTGTCGATGACAATAAAACTATTATCTTAAAATAATCAGTGACATGCAATAACTACTAAAGTGCTGATTATTAATATCAAACTTACTTTTGTAAAGGTCGAAGGTGGGGAATGCAACTTGCTATTTTTACTTGTCATGGTCTCTAACCACGTGTACACTGTTACGTTTAAGTTACTGACGATAGACAACTTTATATTGATGTAAAATATTAATTAATGCTTTCTAATATACATAGAAAAATAACGCCGACTCTGTGTATGTCGTTTCTCTTTTCACTATATCATTTCTTTGAGTTTGTCGTTTTTATCTCAGTCTTACGTTTAATTTAACAACACCGTTGTCAATAAAGAACAAATTGCTATTATATTGTATAATCACTTATAATTGTTTAAAGTACACGTATGTAATCGAGATAACCTGTTGGAACATTTGATATTACACCATTCTGACTTGACAATCGCGTGACCAGCGCGCAAAAGCGAAAATGAGGTTATGTAGGAAATCTATAACACGTGTGATGTGAAATATAGAGTTTTAATATTGGCAACGAATATTGGAACGCAGCTTATGGCGATTACACTGGCAGTAAATGGCCGCGTTCAGCGAACCAATTGCTGAGTTGTCGTCTTGTCAACACTCAATCTTGATTCATTGATTCTAATAGTATGAGCCAATCACGTTCGATTGTTGAACACAGCTTATATCCGGAACGCAGCCATAGGTACCTGCAGTCTGCTACAGTATTGTATATATTACAGAAGATACGTATATTTCCCATAATAATTACTTGTAATTATTACATTATATATATTCTGTAATAATTACAAGTAATTATTCATTATATAGGTAATTTACTTATTGCTTATTTATTTATATTCTATTTTATCATGGTCGATAAGAGTAACATTTTGACCGGTTAGGTTCACATTTAGATCGGGTAGGTTGACATTGTAACCTTAACCTAACCTAATCGAACCGGTTAGGTTCACAATTCGAGTGATCACTATGTGAACCAAACCGGTCAAAATGTGAACCTACCTGGTTCAGATGTAAATTTAA
>QVNW01002271.1:0-19264 GCA_014825475.1 Pseudomyrmex flavicornis
CGATCGGCTCGAATGACCGGGTAAGATATATTTCGTAACTTGTTAAAGTTTCAGGAGCCTTAATACATTAATTGTTTAATGGTTTAAAATATATTATGTTTATATACTGCAATGCGATGACGATTAAATAAATATAGGAAAACTTATTTAAAACTACCACATTTCTTATACCAAAGATAAAATTGCAATTAAAAATTTTAAAATCAATGAAATTACTAAACAATTGAGATCAGAAAAATCTACTTGCCATGTCTAATTTTACAGTGCTTGTAAATATCATGTTATATTTTTAAGGAAAGCTATTTCATACACGTTACTAACACAATAGTAGCAACTTACAATATAAAGAAGAATATTGTCTAAGATTTAGTAAGCAAGATAATAGCAGTTTGACAACTAACCCCGTGTCACAACTAGTCCCGGTCTTCCCTACAGTAGTTTTTCACTAATGTTTGCAAGTTTTTCCTCGCAAATTATTGCTCGCGGAGTCCACACAATTCTTGGAAGTGCTTCGACGAAGCGAGCGTCATCTATAACTCGCTCGCGGTATCTACCTCGTGATTAGTAATGACATATGTAATTACGAGTGAGTCACCAAAGTAATAAAAATAAAAGTTTTGTATTTTTTGATTTATAATTATAGAATTATTTTATCCTATAATTAAAAATTAATCATATTGCCGAAGTTTTCCCAATAAAAATGATATCAAACAAAATCATATTTGAATGAGTTTGCTTACATAGGTAAGAATTAGAAAAGGAGTGCTTATATATATATATAATGAATATACTGTTTATTATATTAATGTAAGTAAGATGAGAAATAGTAACAAAAATAAGAAAAAAGCAAAAAAAGAATATGTAAGTTATATAACATTACTTTTATTAATAATAATCTATTAAAAAGTTAGCATATAAATGAATAAATTCTGGCTATATTTCAGCTCATAGATTTAATTTATCAAATAAGTCTTCTAATTTATCTTTTGCTATTTTGCAATGTCGTCGTAATGTTGTTTCTTTTGTTTCTTCATCATTTTCATAAATGAATTTAGCTTTCTCGCAATGAGAAATTCAATTGCCTACTTTGTTAAAAAATAATTTTCAATTTGTTCTTCTATTACTTCTACTTCTGCTTTTATTTCTGTGTTCTGCCACTTAAGAAGTTTTCGCCGCGTATTGTAAATATTTATCTGTGATACTGATTCCCAAGCATCGTGAATTATATCAATGCAATCTTTAATGTCGTAATTAAAATAAAACTTCTAGATTCCTTGGACATTAAACTATATATAAAATTAAAATAATAGATTGATAAAACAATAAAAAGACGATTGTAATCAGCTTAATGAAAAGAACATGTAAAAGAACATGTTAAATGTGAATAATATTCAATACTTGCCTTTTGAAGTAAGTTGTATCGGAAAGATTTTTTGCATTTCGCAATTACTCCCTGATCCATCGGTTGCAGAATGGAAGTCGTATTAGGGGGCAAAAAGATTACTTCGAAGTTCGCATTTTCTATCACAAACATTATGACCTTTAAAATTATCAACTAAGAGGAGAACTTTGCTTATATTATTATCTTGTAATTGTCGTTTCCTGACAGTCGACTGGAAATGATTTATATACCAATTATTGGTTTATAAATCATATATTGTATATGACAGACTTGTATAAATTTATTCGTAATATGTTTTAATGCTCGTGGACAAGCATATTTATGCATAAATAGTAAGGACAATTTATGAGTGCTCGTGGAATTTGCACAAAATCCTATACTCACACAATCTTTTTTCTTTTTGCTTTCTTCCACTCGTTTTTCAGATGTGTGAACAAATGTTTTCTGTTGAATTTTTTCCATAATAAGCCCGATTCGCCCATGTTATATACTATTTGCATCTATATCTTGTTCTATTTTTCTCGTCAGTTCTTCAATGAACTGCTCTGCAGTAATTTTATCGGCGTCACCTTGCTCACTATAAATATGAACCAACTGAATTTTGTATCTTTTTTTAAAAATGGCATAACCATGGCTCGCAGTAAATTTTGCTGGAATCCCAAATTCCTGATGCAACTTTAATGTTTTTTGCTGTATAAGATTCTTCTTTTTATTTCTTTTGAATTTCCACTCTCCACAAGTTGTTGAATGTGTAGTACATTTGTGCGATATTTTTAAATGCTTTTTTTGCTTAAGATAGTTCTATCACGTAGGGCCGGATTTCGTGGGTGCTAAAAGGGAGTTATTAAAATTTACAAGAAAAAAACGCGTACTATGCATGACTAATTGTAAGAATATAATTATTGATGAAATAAAATAAACTATTTGTAAAAAAATATTTGATAAATGAAGAACGACAATTTAAGGTAGTTCTATCTACGTAGGGCCGGATTTTGTGGTAAAAGGGATTTTTCTATCACATCTATCACTTTAGATCAATTTATTAAATCGAAATGGTCGGTAACGTTATTATTTTTTTAAATGTCTTTTTAAACAGTTTGAAATGACTTTTTAGACAGTTTGAAGATATATTTAGTAGTTTTTTTTAGAAAAGATCTCAAGTCTATAAAAAAAGTTAAGTCTAAGTTAAAAAAATACGAACACAAAAAATTTGCGTATACCACATATGTCAATGTTTTATACCTGTGTTCAACTTAATTTGTTTCATTGTCGTTTGTAAAATTGTCGGTAACCGACTGATTTTTTGTTTTAAAAAAAATGAAGATTGGTTCAGACAATATTATATAAAAAATTGGAATTTATGTCAGAACTTTTGTCTCGTGATAGAACTATCTTCCTGTTTTACTGGCATTTCTTAATTTTTCACTTGTTTTGCACTCATTAATCGGAATGAAAAACGCTTCTTTAGAATAAAAGAGAATATGTTAAAGAAGTGGAAAGTTCAAAAACATTCAAGAAAAAAGAAAAAAGTTTATGAGTTGTTACGACATAGTCCACATTTTCACTTCATGTACAAAACTAGCAGTATAAATCCAAAAGAAGATTATACTTTCCACTTCTAAAGATAGACGAATGTTTTGAGTGCTTCAAAAAGGCATTTTGTTGAAGTTTGTAAGAAAAGTATAGTAGAAAATTATGCAATTTTAGCAGAAGCGCCGGAGAGACACATATGTCTATCTTTTCATGTCATCTATCCGTGTTTTTTTTTGTTCGACTCGGTCCCGAGAAAGGGCATCACTTACTGGACAAGCGACAGCTAAATCGAACTTTCGTTGTCGATTCAGCATCCTCTTAAGCCATACTCGTTGACTAAAGCATTTACATTAACGCGTTTTGTCTAACAATTTCTAATCATTCCTTTACTGTAGTATTTTTTCTTGAACCAGACATTTCACTTCGCGTATGTACACGTAAACTAAACGGAGACTCTCTCGAATAGACGATACAACTGCTTAAAGATCAGATTCGACTGCCCGTAAAGTTACTAGGAAAAACTGAGGACAGCGGGAAAGTTCGCGAGAGTTGCAATTCGCTTGTTTCAATCAAAGATAATAGCTGGCACTTCTC
The DNA here is from genome assembly GCA_014825475.1 of Pseudomyrmex flavicornis. Classification (NCBI taxonomy): domain Eukaryota; kingdom Metazoa; phylum Arthropoda; class Insecta; order Hymenoptera; family Formicidae; genus Pseudomyrmex; species Pseudomyrmex flavicornis. The sequence goes on from QVNW01002271.1 coordinate 3,530, forward strand.
GGAACAATACCTTCTTCGATAGTCTTCACGTCGCGGAACCGAGCATGCAAACATTAGCGAGAAACTACAATAATTCCTGTATACAGTAATTCTTTACTAATGTTCGTATTTTTGAATTTGCGACGTGAAGAATATCGAGGGAAGTTCCGAGAATTACCGGGACGAAAGTGAAAAAAACCATTGAGTGTGAGTGAAATACAGAGAAGTGTTCAACATCTGTTTATACATAGATAACGCGGACACTCGTTTCGTCGAAGCACTTCCAGGAATTGGTGGTGATAACTCCGTGAACAATACCGACGGAAACTACTCAAACATTAGCAAAGGACTACATAATCTATATCTCATTTTAAAAATCTTAATTAATTAACTAATAATAAAAAAATATTATTTTATCCTTCAGCCGCATATAAAGGTTTGGCCGGTTGCTAAATAATATTAACTTTTTACACATCAGTTTATATATAAGGCTACATAAATATAAACTTCCACAAATAATATGACCCGATTGCGTCTATATCTTCGTACAATACTCAACATATTTTGTAAGATCCAAGACGTTACAGCACGATCCATGACAGTATGAATTCTGCATAGTTGCAATTAAAAGCATTTAAATTGGTAAGTACACTTACTTATATGCAAACAATATGAAGATACAATAAAGAAACGGAACACTAATTGTTTTTAAAATGGTGAGAATGTTTTTACTTATCATTTACGTTTTATAAGTTAACGGAGCAAAGTGAGCGGAATCAATTAAAACTACCTTTTTTATTTGTTGCTCATTTGTTGCTAAAAAGTTGCTAAAGAAAAAAATTTATTGCTCTGTTAATTTAAAAACAAAATGATGTTTTGTTAACGAAAGTTTAAGTTAGCGTACCCATATAACGACAAAATCATATGAAAAAATGATGTCAGAATTTGTTGCTTATTTATTGTTCACAAACTACTCCCGATGTTATTACTTGCAAAAGTTAGTTTTTTTTATTTAACTGATGTTCCGATAAAAAAGAATTAAGTTAGCGTGACAATATCTATATAACGAAAACATCATAAGTAAAAATAACATCAGAATTTGTTGCTAATTTGTTTCTCACAAACAATGTTACTCTCGATTTTGTTACTTGCAAAATAAGTATCAATAACAGCAAAAAATTTCCCAGCGTCACAAAAGAAAAAAACTATATCGATCTTCAAAGAATTTGTTTGCTCGCATAATCATGATATCAAAATAATTCTCAGACATCGTATTACCGAAATACACAAAGATCTGAATTTGTTGCTATTTATAAGACATGGAAAATAATTAATTTATGATAAGAACCCGCGCGATGAGACCTCTCTAAAATCAGTGTAAATCAGTTCTCAACATAAATTAATTATTTTTTATGCCTTTTGATTAGCAATAAATTCAGATCTTTGTGTTTTTCGGTAATACAATGTTTGAGGATTATTTTGATATCACGATTATGCGAGCAAATAAATTCTTTGATTTTACTTTTGTGACTCTCTAGACGCTAGAAGGTTTTTCGCTGTTATTGATACTTATTTTACAAATAATAAAATCGAGAGTAGCATATAGTTTGTGAGAAACAAGTTAACAACAAATTCTGATGTTATTTTTACTTATAATGTTGTCGTTATATAAATATTGTTATGCTAACTTAATTCTTCTTTTATCAGAACATCAGTTAAAAAAAAAAAACTATTGCATCACACGTACTTTCACGCACGCATAAGTCACTCTCCTACCATGTCTGCCCGCGCGGAGTCGTGGGAAGCGGCGGCTTTACTCTGCCGTTGCCCACTATGCTCAATAGTTTCGTGCATCGTGCCTGATCGAGGCGTGGAGAAGGCACGCTATAGATCCGTTTCCGAGAATTTTCCGCTCCTACAGCGGATCTATAGCGAGAGTCTACTGTAATAACATCGGGAGTAGCATATTTGTTGTTGAACAATAAATAAGCAAAAAATTCTGATGTCATTTTTTTATATGATTTTGTCGTTATATAAGTGTTGTTACGCTAACTTAAACTTTCGTTAGCGGAACATCATTTTTTTTAAAACTAACAAAGGTTTTTCTTTGGCAACTTTTTAGCAACAAATGAGCAACAAATAAAAAAGGTAGTTTTAAGAAGATGCTGAAGCGACAAGTTAAACTCGAATTTGACTATGCTGTCGTAGCGGCTGAGCGGCTGTCAAATTCGAGTTTGCTTATTTATTGTTTTTTTAATTGATGTTGAGTGTAAATAGCGCCCTCTAGTTGGACTGAAAAGGATAGATGACATAATATAGAGACAAAGTTAGGCATATGTGTCTTTTCGGCGGTTCTGATAAAACTGTACTAATTCTAGTTTTCTATTCCTGGTTCTTACAAACTTCAAAATCTTTTTCTGAAACGCTCAAAATATTTGGCTATATCTATAGAATGGAAAGCTATAAACTTTCGTTTAGAATCATTTGCCATTGCATAGGGAGTGAAAATGTAGTCCACTCAAGAAGGTTCATAAACTTGTTTACGTTTTTCTTGAGTTTCCCATTGTTTAGCATATTTTCTTTCATTCTAGAGAAGCGTTTTTCATTCCGATCGATGACTGCAGAATGAGAAGTAAACTACGAAATGTGGTAAAACAGGATGGTTCAGCATCCTCTTAATTGATTCCGCTCACTTCGCTCTGCTAACTTATAAGACGTATATACATATTCATATTAATGTACTTATAACATTGGATTTATCTGACTTTTTATAGTTGTATATGTCACTATTATTAATAATATTATTCATATGTTATTTTTAACAATAGTAATTATGAAAAAAATAGCGTTATTAATATTGATGTTATCATAATTTGCAGAATTATTATTTAAAAGAATTTTTATGACATGTATCTATCAGCTATAATATTATCAATACAAAAGCTTCTACTATTAAATGCTATTAATACGTAGAGGAGACCGAGGCTAGTTGTCACACAGAGCTAGTTGTCACACGAGATTAATTGTCATACTGCTATTATCTTGCTTACTAAATCTGGGAAAATATTCTTCTTATATTGTAAGTTGCTACTAATGTGTTAGTAATGTATACAAAATAGTTTTTCTTAAAAACACGATGATATTTATGAACACTTTTGTAAAATCAGACATTATCAGCAAATACATTTTTCTTATCTCGATTTTTTAAATAATTTTACTGATTTTAAAATTTGTAATTGCAATTTTATCTTAAGTATAGAAAATGTGATAGTTTTAAATAAGTCTTCCTATATTTATTTATTAATCGTTATTGCATTGCACTTTATAAATATAATATCTTTTATTTAAAATGAACGTTTGGGATAAGTTAACTCAAATGAAACGAATTAAGTTGTCACAATAGCCCAAAAAAATTAAAATTTTTCTGCGGGAAAATTAGTAATAAGCTGAATTTTTGGACCTTTATTTCGTCGTTTTAAATAATGTCCCCGTAGATATGACGTGCGCGTAAAATTTTATAGAGGATCAGAGATAAAAAAAACAGTTTTTTGCAAATATCTCGAATTCTTTTAGTTCTACGGCAAAAATAGTTATTATAATATTTGTAGATTAGGACATTCTCTACAAAAAAAGTTCTACCTTTATTGTAGGAGCAACCGTTTTGGAGAAAATAGCACATGAAAGTGTCAGTGTTGATGTATATTCGCACTAGTACGTTATATATTATTATACACTGAATTTAACTTAAAATATTTAAAAGTTTTACTGATTTATGTGTTTATGAATACATAATAACAGAATTATACTAATGTAGAGTACTTTGGTGCATAGATGTGAAATAAACACTGAAATTCAGTGCTTCCATTCGAAATTGAGAGTCACTTGAGAAGAATAAGAAAGGAGCACATAGCGAGAAATACGCTGTGAACGCGATCAACCATTGCACAGTGGTCCAGAGAGCGGCATTTTATAGCCAAAAGCCAATTTTTCAATTCATATTTCAAAAAATTTTTTTTCTTATTAAGTAACAACCTGTTAAAACTTCAAAATCCAAAATATTACTTCTTTAAATAACTCTGTGATAAAAAATAACGTTTTAAATAAAAAATTAAGAATCTAAAAAAAAAATCAAATTATTTTTATTATTCATTATAGACCATCAGAATGGAAGCTTTACTATATTTTCACGTAAGTATCTATATTTAAATTATTTAATTAATGCAAGTATTGCATCATTAAATAATTTAAATATAGATTGTGCAATACTTCAAACGTCTCATATTAAAATTCGTAGAAACGTAAAGGTTGCAGGAAGTTGCACTTGAAGTTGCACTTTACATGCTTTTGTTAACAATTGTGTAAACTTCCATTTAAAACGAACTAGAGGTTTAACACTGTCAAACTTTTTGTTAAAAGCCTTTTGAAAGTTCAAATTGTTATAAACTTTGCACTGTTTTTTTATATCAATTAAAAATTGCGTATTGCACCATTAAATAATTTTATTTAAAACGACAAAATAAAGGTTCATGCAAAAATTCAGCTTATTATTAATTTTTTTAAGTCAGTAATTTTAGAAAAATTAGACAAAAATATGACAACTCTGCGGAAAGATTAATAATAAGCTGAATTTTGGACTAACAATGTCACACGGTAAGTACGAGAGAAAGTAATCGCTGTGCGCAGTAAGATGTGTCGCGCTATAACTTTAACAAAAACGTTTTTATTGCGACAGACTGCATTATTATTTGAAGTGAGCTATCGTATGTTAGCTTAATATTGTAAGAAAATTTTAGAAAAGGACATATGTAGAAATACGATTTGTATAAGTGTAGATATGCTAAATCAAAAAAGATTTTTAATGATTTACAAGAAGAACCAGATAGTTATATGCTTATTGTGCTTCAGATATTTACTTTGATTTTACAGGAAATCAGAATTTTGGCTTATGTGACAATTAACCCTGGGTACGGAAACCGTGTGTGTGTGTGTGTGTGTGCGTGCGCGCGTGCGCAAAACATAAATCGATATTCTATAATAATATACAAGAAATATTAACTTTTTTATTCCAGACAAAATTATCTTGCACAAAAAATAAAACTTGTGTGGTGTCCAAATATTAAAAGCATTTACTGCATATACTGGGTGAGGTATTTAAATTGAAACAACCAAATACCTTGAAAACCAAGCATTATGAAAAAAAACAAAAGTTGTTCCATTTCAAGAGAGAAAGAGAACTGCATTGATGTTTTTTAATTTTCTGGACGACTTCTAGGTCATTTACAAAGTCACCTCATTTAAAAAAATAAAAACCTAATTTTCTCAACGGAATTTTTATCTCTGTAAACAACAAAATTATGAGTAATTTTTGTCTGAAACATTTTTTTATAAAATGCTTGGTTTTCAAGATATTTGGTTATTTCAATTTAAAATGCCGCATCCTGTTATAGTGTGTGTGCGTGCGTGCGTGAGCGCGTGTGTATGTGTGTATCTCGTGTGTTACTTGTCTTTTAATATTTATATTAAATTTGCTAAATTAGAAGTAATTGAACAAATTTAATTGCAATGCAGTGGTCTTTTTTTTGCAAACATTCAAAAAAGTTAAAAATGTTTCTATAAAAAATAACTGTTATATAGTTTGCAAGAAAAAAGCAAGATAATAAAACAGAAATTCGAAGCATACAAAGTGAGAAAAGCAAACAAAAGCTTACGACATGGCATCACGCTGAAAAATGCAGCTTTTTAAATGAGTCTCAGCACACAATTAACATCAGTTGATTCTTTGTATGTTCCAGGATAAACCTGCATCCAAAGAAATCGACAGTGTTTCGATCCTGCAGGAGGACAGAAATGTAACTATGACAGCCTTATGGCGCAAAAATAACACTGAAGTGATCAGTCCCGAAACAAATAATCGCGCTTTAGTCGTCAATCTTCAGAAGAACAAAAACGAAAAGAACGACGAGACAACGACGTGGAAGAACTATTATCAGCGGACGGATGATATCCTGGAAAATCAAAGGAAGAACAGCAAGAACGAGATCAACGCTAAACTGAACAATCAAGAACACATCTCCGAGCGCAAGGATGACGAAAAACGGAAAATACGTAGGATCGATCTAAAAACATATGGTTTTGAGGAGATCTCAGATCAAAGAAAGAAAACCGCTCGACACCAAAGAGTTGTAAACAAACTGGATCTGAGTTCCTACGGTTATGAGAACGGCGTCTTACGTCGCGCTCGTTCTAACATTCAGCTGCATCGACCACTGCAGAACGAAAAGTCGAACTTAACGAAGTGGACAATTGAGTGTATTCGCGGAGAATATAAAGAATACGCGCCAAAGTCACTTGACTGCAAGAAGTTCACGAATAGCAAGGACTTTACAAAGCTCAAGAATGGCCATAGGTCAGACTTAAGACTGATATCGGCCAAATCGATGCCTAATGTCGCCGATGATGTGTATTACAAGTCGAGTCTGATCTATGAGAATCGAGTCGCCAGGAATCTAATAGATCGCGCAATCGATAGATCGGAAGATGAATTGATGGATGAATGCAGCATGATTGATAATAGTTCGTTGCTAAACAGTTACGATGAGATCTCGTCTGACATTAACAAATCCTTCGAAGATATATATGTAAAAAGCAAAGACCACACACAGTTACGAAGGCAAGTGAGCGAGGAATTTCAGATGTTGCTTTCAGTGAAAAAACTCGCGGAAGCGTTTGACCAAAAACAAACTTCCAAAGTAAAAACTATCATGCCTGCAAAAGTAAATAGAATTTCGGTAATTAATTGAACTGTCTTTTCAATTACAGTAGTGCCTCGCTGATTTGCCGCTTTTCGGTCCCGCGCGCGGCAAACTGTCGAGGCAGGTACTATTCTGAGAAATGCCGTCATTACTGATCATGCATTATAGATAACGCGACCGCTCGCTTTGTCACTTCTAAGAATTGGGAAGAGGTGATTCCCGGCTCGCTGATTTGAGGCACTTCTAGGAATTGGTGGGGATAACTCGCGACAAACAATCGAGGCAAAAACGCGGAAAAATAAGCGAGTCACTACTGTAGATATTTTAGTTTAAAATATTGGTTTGCAACATACTTACATTTTATCCAAAAATATTGCCATTTAATTAAATGTGAAATAAAAAATCTTGGTTCAATTATTGAGTATACTGTCCTGAGTAGTGTCCAAGAGATTTTAGGTGGCGCTCAATGTTCATTAAAAAGTTATTCATAAAACATATAATCACAAAAATGACCATTGAAAATCATCAAAAATCTAAATCTATGTAGAAATCTCTCTTCGCGTAGAAAATTATATTCGTAGAGACAGTGTGTGTTCCGCTCTCCCTAAAAGCTTAGGTCTACTATCAAAAAACTAGACACATAAGTTTGGGCTCTGGACTGAACTTCGCTTTGTGTGGAAAGTATACGCGTGCAGGCAGGCTCCTCCGGCGGAGGAACATCTCTATCAAAAAGCTGAACACATAAATTTGATCTGATCTTCGACTTTTTAACAAGACTACTTTATTTATGTTCTTTCTGTTCATGTTGAAAGCGTGTAAGCAGGAGAGGCTCCGCCTCTCAGAAAAAACTACGTATACACTTTTGACATGAAACAACATTTAATCAGAAATTGTTCCTTATATTTTCTTATTTCTTCATTGCATAGGTTCCGATTAAATGTCACTTCATGTCGGAAGTGTGCGTGATTTTTTTCGGGGGATGGAGTGCAAGGAGAGAGGCAAAGCCACTCTCCTGCTTACAAGCTTACAACACGAACAAGAAGAACATAAAAAAGTAGTCTTGTTAAGAAACTTTAAATTGTCATATCTTTTAAACCAAAACCGCACTGTGGACACTTCACATCGTACCGAATAACTTTCTTTTCAACCAGATAATTATTTAATTGAGAATAATTATGTGTCAAATGCAGAAATTCATGGAACAACATGTTGAAAGTCACTCGTCTTCGACAACAATCTTGTAGAACTTTGCTCAGAATGATAGATAAGCTACTTCACGCTCCGGAACATCAACTGAGTAATAGTAATAATCAACAATATCGCTTATAAATATGTATAATTGTATCAGCAACTCAGAATGTCTTCCTAAAAATGATAACTGAAAGCAAATGTGTATTCCATTTCATTATTCTACATGTTATTATTAAAAATAAAGGTGTTTTTCAAACATTTTTTGTTAATAACTTTTTAATGAACAATGAGCGCCGTCTAAAATTTCTTGAACATTACTCAGGAAAGTCTTTTACAATATATGTCAAGATCAAGGTCATCCTTAATCCTCTATACTCTATAATTACAAAATCTTTTGTTGGAAATGTGATGGAATAATTTCGCCAATTTGGACGTTTTATGTCTCATAGGTGATGAAAACAGATAACGCCAAGGAACGATCACCCATATCTGAGGTGCAGGTAGTCGAAAAACCCAGACAAATGCACAGCTTGACAGCCAGGTCGCTCTCGAGAGAATTTCGAGAAGGACTGCGCCAAATACCCAGTAAAGTGATCTTGCCACCAGTCAGTCGATCCGTAACAGAGGAACGATCGGCAAACCGAGCGGAAGTCGTAAGATCGAAACAGGAAGACAAAGATACGAACGTGATTTCGCCCGGCAAGCTCAGATCAAACATCATATTTTGGGAACAATTGCAGAAGAAAAGTTAAGCAATATTCGGCAAATGCTTTGCGATGTTGTAATTAGTTTGTATATAGATAGTAGATAAGCAAAAACACGAAATTGGAATTATGCCATTGGAATAAAACATAATGTAATTGGAAAACATGAGTTTAGACGATAAAATCAAGCATTTGTTAAAACGAGTAAACTAAAAAAAATATAAAAAGAAAATAAAAAAGTAAAGGATTTATCTCGTAAGCGAAGTATAAGCGCGAACGATTCAAGATTAATTACACATATTAATGTCAAAATATCAAAAGTGGTAAGTACTTCAAATAAACATTGCGAATTTATATTTATAAGCTGTGTTATATTGGGTCATTAAGTATGAAAAAACTTGACAAATACACAGCACACATATATACATATAAGATGTCTAAAAAATTTTGACTAAGTAAAAGTAAACTCAATCTGAGAAAAGTCATTTGCCAGTTATTTTGCAAAATTCGCAATATTGAGTAATTAATTAATAAGTATGAGTGCGTAAAAAACAACGATTCGGACTCTATAAGCATATGATTTTCAGTTGTAAAAAAAAATTGTTTACTTCATGCAATCTTCTAACAGCAAGAGGCGTAGCAAACAAGTGAGCGGCGTATGAAACAAGAATACAGGTTTTTGCAATTAGCTGATTTTCACAACTAAAAGTCATATCTGTTTACAGAGGACCATCGCTTCTTACGCGCTCATTTAGATCACATGTATTAATTAATAACTTAATAATTATTGCAAGTTTTGCATAATAATTCATGACTCTTTTGTTCAGATTAATGCAATCTACCTTCACACTTTGGCTTGGCCAAAAAATAAAAGTTTTTAGACACTTTATATATGTATTTGTCAAGTTTCATACTTATTATAATGACCCAAATATATGCAAGAGAATAGATCAGATTATCTCGCTGTTCGCGATATAACAGCGAGATAGTATTATGTAGAGATGTGATGAAATTTATACCAAACAGCGATATATGATACATTGATAGCCAAAGAAAAGTTCCGTTGTGTTTAAGATGAAAAATCAGATTAAGTATTTCTTAAAACTTACTATAATAGAACTCCAGTAATTTCAAGCGCGTGGGTTCGATTCTTTCTAGAATTCAAAAATATTTTCTTTCTTTCTAGTTAGAGATCGACTAGCAAGAGACAAAAAATGTATTTCTTTTTCTCTTAGAGTGAAAATAGACAATCAAAAAGCAAACAAGGCAAACATAATCTCAAGAAAAAATATAACTGACAAAATTAACTTCTTAATCAATTTTATTTTGGAAATATCTTTTCTTCAACAAGCTTCAAAATGCTTTTCTAAGGCACTCAGAATCATCTCTAGAAGTGGATAGCAGAGCCTTTTTTTGAATTCATACTGCCAAGTTTGTATATGAAATGAAAAAGTGGACTATGTCGTAACAGTCCAAAAATTTGTTTTTGTTTTTCTTAAATATCTTTCTGCTGTCCACTTCTTTAGCATGTTTTCTTTAATTCTGGTGAAGCAGTTTTCATTCCGATCAATAAGTGCAGAATGATTTCCAAAAAAAAGAAGTTCCGGTAAAACAGAACGGTTCAACATCCTCTTAAATAGCAAAATCATTAAAAAAAGGAAAGGAAACTTATAAACACAAATTTAAATTTTATTTTACTTTATTTTATTTTATTTATACAGACTCTCGCTATAGATCCGCTGTAGGAGCGGAAAATTCTCGGAAACGGATCTATAGCGAGAGCTCTCTCCACGCCTCGATCAGGCACGATCAGGCATGGATGTACGAAACTATTGAACATGGTGGGAAGCGACAAAGCTGCCACGACTTTGCTCGGGCAGACCATAGACTTATATATAAATAATTACACGCGCGCCTTTAAGTTTCCTCTCCTTCAACGTTACTCATCGATGTTCCCCCTCCAGACCGGCGGAGCGACGGAGACAGCACCTTACTGACTCGTCTATTTATATATGTCTATGGGGCAGCATGGTAAGAGAGTGACTTATGTGTGCGTGAAAGTACGTGTGAAGGAGAAAGCGGATCTATGGCGAGAGACTAAGCGGATCTATAACGAGAGTCTACTGTAATATTGCACGATTTATTATACACGTTACAAGAATATTATTTAAAATATATTATATATTACTTAAAATATATAAAATCTAGTTTAATGTTTTAACTACATAAAATTTTTACACTTATAACATTATTACTTTATCTATGTGGTAAAATAAGTCTTTAAATAATTATATTTAATAAGTAGAAAATATTGAAAATATCTGAACACATAATTTGAACTAAATAATCACAAAAAAACTCTAATCTTTTTCTGTTTGTGAATCTTATATAAAAGTGATATTTTCTTGAGGATAGCATATTATTTATTTATTTATTTATTTTAGCTATAGCTCTGGAGATATTTTAAACACAATTTAGCATTGTTTTGTACTTCCGGGTGTACTTCCAAATGACTCCTGCTTCTGATCAACAAACTAAAATTTTGCACAAAAATAGTGTTCGACGTGACGAATAAAGCGCGCGTGGTCCCCTCGGGAAATAAAAATCACATTTTTTATGAAATTTATAAAAAACTAAATCGACTAAAATCGATTCTATATGATATACATATATATAATATATAATAAAAATATTATATATGATTCTAGTCACTAAAAAGAATTTTAAAGCAAGAGTGATGGGAGTAGATAGTGCTTTGCATTGGAAAGTTACAAATGCTTTGAAAAGTTACAAATTCACTTTTTGCAGAAAGCACAATCTACTTCGTATCGTCTGATAGACATATTACGTATAGACCGAATGTAACGCGCGACAAACAATGTAACGATATGAAAACATTCGCTCGGCGTTCGTACGACGTTAAAAGGATGCTGAACCGTCCTGTTTTATCAATTTACTATGAATAGTTTTCGGATTTTTGTCGTACTTACTGCACAAATTAGAAAATAGTTCTTCAAATTAAAACAAAGTGTAGAGACTTACTGCAGAAAATAAATGTTTCTGAAACAAAAAAATTTGTCATCAAGAAAATTGACTAAGCTAATCTAACCTAAACTTCAAACCTAAAATTTTTTTGTTTCAGAAACATTTATTACCTGCAATGAGTCTTTAGACTATTTTATTTTAATTTGGAGAACCATTTTCTAATTTGTGCAGTAAGTACGACAAAAATCTAAAAATTATAATTCATAGGATGATAAAACAGGACGGTTCAGCATCCTCTTAAGATAGTTATCGCGTAGAATCGATTTCTTGCCAACTCTTCTAAATTGGTACCACATAACAACTTGTTATTAAGCAAAAGACTTTGTAAGCGCTCGTGAAATTTCAAAATGTTTAACCGTTCCAAAATTGAGATAATTGCAATTATAAATGACACTTTTTACATGTGTTATATGCGTAAACTCATTGAAAAAGACACATTTGAAACTCTAGTTGCCAAACTATATTTGCGACATTGATAGAAAACTGAAAGGATACGGTAGATTACCATCATACAAATACTATAAAAAAAGTTTAGAATTATTGACCGTCTAGTTGTCGAAATAAAGCCGCGGAAAAATTGTAATATTTCTTGACAAGGCATAGTTAAGCGAGTAACAGCGGCAATAATGTCGCCTCTCGCACAACGTACTTAGAACGTACTTAGATCTTAACACATCGCTTTTTTGCGATTTTCTTGCTTCTGTCATACTCAAAATTATTTTTAGAGTTTAAAGCGTCTTTTTTAGTATCTATATTGAAATTGAGAAGTCATTTTAGTAGTTTCGTTTAACAACTGAACAAACTGACAGATTTGATTAGACGCGCGCGAAGTTGTCAGTGTTACCTCGTGAGATCGAGGATGCCGCAAGGAGGAACGTCGAAAATTTAGTTAAAACTTGTAGTTTTAGTTAAAATATATTTTAATTGATTTAATTCAACTATGGTTATACACTTGTTGACCTATGGTCTTCTTTACTTCTAAGTCCGAATAAGCGATGCTTTGTCGAGCAGAGCCTTCGGCCGCAACACGTCTCGGGATAATCCCATCGGTACATGCTCCGACACCGGCTTTTATTCCTCAGCTAATCAATCGTGATTGGCTGAGGAAAAGTCGGGCGATATCCGGTTCCCAAAAAGTGCAATGCGGACCATTACATCTTTTCGGCCGCGCGTGCGACCTTTAGCCAGCGCGTCCTCGGACGCGCTATCACATATCGCCGAGTAATTGCTGACTGGATCTTTGCTTTGGATTCCAATCGCACAAACCATCAAACAACTTAAAACAAACACGTTAGATAAATGATACAAACCCGTGTTGAAAATATAACTTAGTACATAACTTAATCTAATACAAATAGTATAGTTTGACTTATAACATCAGATTGCCGTCCGATGTAAAGCGTAAACAGTCGCTACTAAAAGTTTATCACATTAGCAAAAAGAAATAAAATTGTTTAAAAAAGGTTTTGAGCATACAACTATTTATTTATTTTTACACTAATAAAATGTTGATGAAATAGAGTCTAAATTTATACAACATATGAGAATCGAGTTCTGAGAACTTTTCTGTAAAATTTAACTTTTGAGTAAGACTGTCGCGCAATCGCTGCTTTCCTTTTAGAAAACATAGTCGACACATCCGACACAAATCGCCACACGTCGGTTTTCATTTATAATTGCGATCGATCTCAATCGATACTCTTTGACTCTTCTCGGGAGGACAGTCAAAGAGTGTGCTCGAGTATGTTAATCTGTGTCGATTTGTGTCTTGTAAAAGGAAAGCAGCCTAAATGCATTAACGTCGCGTCAGTCAACATATTTTTTGTTTCTTTTGATATACACGGTGAATAAATAAATGTGCGATTTTTACTTTGCATGTATATATATATATATATGCGTATGTATATATATATATGTCAACTAATCATGTTGGCGCCGCTACTCGTTCTGAACGTCGTACGCAAAGTTGTGCACGTTAAGATGCATCGCTTGTTACTCTGCAATTTCTGGTCTATTGCTATATGTTTATGTCTGATGCCTTGGAAAATTAGATCTATAATTATATCATGTCATAAATTTACTTTTTACGTAAAGCGAGGTTCAATCTAAACCTATGTGTCTAGTTTTTTGATAGTAGCCACTCCGCATAGGGAGAGGCGGAACACACTGCTTCTATACAGACACTTTTTAATACAAAGCGAGGTGTAATCACAGAGATATTTACTATATACATCTTTCATATATTACATATTTGTATCATATAAAGTTGATTTTAATCAATTTAGTTTTTACATAATAAAAAAATATGGTTTTTATTTTCCGAAGTGGGGATCATGCGTGCTTTATTTGTCACATCAAACACTATTTTTGTGCAAAATTTCAGATCATTCGGGAAAAGGAGTAATTATAAAATACACCCAAAGTCGATTTTAGTCGATATAGTTTTTATATCATAAAAAATTTGTTTTTTCATTTAAAGTGGGAATTATGTGCGCTTTATTCGTCACATCGAACACTATTTTTGTGCAAAATTTCAAATTGATCGGAAGAAAGAGTCATTCGGAAATATATCCATTGTTTTTCATAACTTTTTGAACTGAAAACATAGACATATAAGTATAAACTAGAAATTGCGAGTATTCACTTTGCGACGCGTCGTAGACTACTTCGTGTGAATTCGTGATCGGCGGAAATATTCGAACGCTTCTCTTTGAAGTTTCACGGAATTCGACGGTGTGAACCATAGACTTATATATAAATAGACCCAGCGTTCTGTAAAAGAAGGTGTCCGCGTCTTCTAAAAGACAGAACGATATGCAGTAAGGTGCTGTCTCCGTCGCTCCGTCGGTCTGGAAGGGGAACGTCGATGGGTAACGTTGAAGGAAAGGGAACTTAAAGGCGCGCGCACCATTTAAAATAAAGATAAAATGATGCTTGTGTGCACAAGAATGATGTTAGCCTATATTATATGTATGTAAATGCGATGCGCGCCCCTTTAACAAGGGGAGACTACGACGTTATACTAATCGATTTGGACGAAATTTATAAGATCGATAGTGACTATGTGGAGTATTGCAGGGTAAAGTAATAAGACTACTCAAGCACTACTCAAGCATTCGCGAGAAAATCGAATTTGAAAATTTCAAGTTACCTTATAAGAATATTAAATAGATTGTTAAATCGAAGAGCGACTGAGTTAGTGATGTCAACGCTGGTGGTTCGAGTCTCGATATAATGTTTTTTTCTCCTCAAAATTCTACAATATAATCTAAATGTAAGTAATTTGTTAGTTCTAAATGTAAGTAAGGTTTTTTTATTTATTGCATGTTATAAAAGTGCATTTTTTTGCATAAAACCTCTGTGATTTAAAAAATATGGTAAAAATAAATAGATTATTACTAATTACTAATTGTTCATAAAAAGCGGATAAATTGTGATATTTGTTGGACGTTATATCTTTGAAAGATATTATATAAAAAACATTATATTCTTGAAAAATAGAAAACAGAGAATGTAAATAAGATAACAGAGAGAGTAAATAAGAGGACATTTCCGTTACACTGTGAGAAACAAGATTTCATCCATTTGGCTGCTAACAGCGAGTAGACAGAAAAGAAGAAAAGTGTGCAGTGCTAATTAAATTGGAAGATACCATAAATAAAAATAGAAAGTGTACCTAGTTCATCGAGTGAAAGTGATAGTACATCAGTTCACAGTGACGAGTCGAAATTACTGCTAAAAGATGCCATTGTTTATTTGGAACAATTACTTTTGGGAAATGATCTTGTGGCCGAAGAATCATCTGGGACAATTTCCCACAAAGCAATGCTAATTGGGGAAGAAATATATGCATCTATCGTTGAAATTTTAAGCAGTAAATTTTTTGTGGATACAGAAGAATTAATTATGGCAGAATCTAATACCGAAGGTCAATTTGAAGAAGTACAAGAAGATGAGTATTCCGATGAATATATCTTAGAAAAAGAAACAAAAGTAACAGACTATATTCCTTTAGAATATACGAAAATAATCGTAAAATCAAGGTTGTTAATATGGCAAAAGAG
>QVNW01002272.1:0-28138 GCA_014825475.1 Pseudomyrmex flavicornis
TCTCTCTCTCTCTCTCTCTCTCTCTCTCTCTCTCTCTCTCTCTCTCTCTCTCTCTCTCTCTCTCTCTCTCTTTCTCTTTAACGTTTAAACTTTATATTATTATACTTTGCAAAGAGAGAGTACTTTGTCGTGTTCGCCTCGCAAAATTGTTGTTTTTATTGTATTTTTGACAATTATACATTTGATTTTTTATAGTTCTATTATGTAAGTTTTCGAGTTATTTCGTACGATTGTAATGTTCGGCGATGTCTTTTTTTGCGCGCATTTTCTCGCTTAAAAAAATACGAGATTTGTTTTAAATCTTCCTTACAAAAATTCTGAATCTCCAACTTCGTTTGAAGTGCGGGAGAACGCGTAACGCGAGAACGACGAGCTTCTCGTCGCGCAGCAAATACGCTGTTTGTCAATTCGAACGCTTTCTCGCAATGACGACTTTAATTATAAGAGCCATTTATGGCTTCTCTCCTCTTTTCCCCTCTGGTGAGATTAATGTCTTTTAATTCTTCCTAATTACCTCGGGAATGTGTACAAAAGTTCAAAGATAATGGCAAACTCGGATAATGCAAATGGGTGTTTCAGCTTTCGCAACGCGTCCTAATATCGCGAATATTACTAACAATGTATCGCATCGTATAGCGGGGGCAAAGTGTGCCACACGACGAACGGCACACGAGGATCGATAGCGCCGGCTCTAACTTCGGTAAGTGCAGCGGAGCTGCAGCTTTTGTCCTTTCGTAAATATTGACCGAACGTAGCTCGTTGCGCAGTATCGTAAGCGTGGTATTAAAAACAAAGGAACGATCGATTGTTCTCCTCTCGATATATAGATATAGTCCTCTATAATTTTTCGTTTTTATTCAACCTCCGCCGCATCAATTCGTCATCTCGCCGAGAGAGAGATGCAGTTTTGAAAAAGATTTAATTCGTTCATTTCGATTCCCCAAATAAAAAAAAAGTGTTTAATCGATTTGATTTATTTTTTATCACATGGTACGTGACTGCAAAATACATGTTTACCAAAAATTATTTTTTTGTAGGAAAAAAAAAAGAATTCAACTCGGATAGAAAATAGAGTACGATGTAATTGACTTTCTTAAAGAAGATATTTGCATTTTTTCAAGCAGTCGCCGTAATTTCGGAAAGTGCCATTTTCACGGACGTGACGTATACTCTTTCGTTGCGTCAGCGGTTCCCAAATTGCGCTCTTCTAGTTTTTGACGTTTCGTCCGTGTAATAGGAAGAGAGAGTGTTAGAGCGCGGTGACGTTATAAGATATTTATTCTCTCGCGTTATCTCCGAGAGGTGCGAAAAATAATTCTGAATTTTTTATCCCAGAGATATCTTTTGCGCACATGTACTTCGGATAAATACTTGCAAATTTATACGAGTGCGCGGCGAAATTTTCTAGTCAAGAAGGACGAAAGACACAACTCGGCTTTTACATGAATGTATAATCTGACACTTATATTATTGTAGACACTTTCGCGTCGTTGTGGTGAGATTTGCGGTTATTGAGACGCGCAAGATTGTCACAGGACGATCGAGAATCTCGGAAAAGTTTGAAAACGTATCGCATTTGAACGATTTGGAGAAGATTATTAAATGTGACTTCGAAATTTACTCTCTTCAAAAAAGAACTTTCGAAAAGCAAAAAAAAGCTTCACAATTGTCTGCTCTAGATCGTCCTGTCTGGACAAATTTATGATTGCGTGACGTTTCTCTGTCGTGTTTCGAAACTCATGTAACAAAAATATTTAATGACACCGTGACACAAGAATTACGAAGTAAAATTTGATTTTTTGATGCATATAAAAAATCGCTTGAAAGAAGTGATTTGACTCGGGTTTCGATTCAAGCTCGGGGTTCTGTCCGCAATACACGATATTAGATAGCAACGGGGATTACATTTCGGAAAAAAAGAGGAAAACAACAAAAATTGCGGTGTAGCTTCAATGCGACGTGTGACATGGTTCGCCGACAGCTTTTGCGCGCCCCAAGTAATTTCCGACAATTCTTACTTCTGACATGTAATATCTTCTCATCTTGTATCGTGTATATCTCAGAAAAATATTATAAATGTACAATATATATTTATGACACATCGTGACTCGTAAACATCGTGACTTTCAATTGATAATCCAAACGGTATCGCCTTCTGCTAAGAAGATTTGTTTTCTATTTGTCGCGAAAAGACGCGGAAGATACTTGCAAGTTTGCAAGTTTGCCGGTAATTCATTATTTCTCTCGCTAAAAGTGAGCGAGAGAGAGAGTGTGTGTAAGCGGACACAGAATGAGCCTGCCATTCTTATTGAATGAGCTTAACGAAGTGCGCGGGGGTGTATAAGCTCCGGGAGTCGCGAAAGGAACTTTTAACGAAGCACGCACTCCATTACGCGCCGTCTGTAATGCAGCTCGTCTAAACGCGCGCGTTTGCTTTCTTTCAAAGCAATATTTGTCTCGTCGCGAAATTACGACGGGGACTATTCATTCCGATACGCTTTCCGGCCACGTCGAGAAGAGCGAGCAGAGTACACTCGCGAAGAGAAAGAAATACAAAAATAAAAAAAAAAGAAACAACAAACAACTCCCGTTCCGTCCGAACGACGATTGAATCGTTGCACCACTGAGAAGAGATATTACGTCATTCAAAAGGTGCGATGCAGACCGCAATATATGTATTCTCGAGTAAATTAAAAAACAAAAAAAGCTACACCTTCACTTCAAAATCTGAACGGCGTGACGAATTTTTGCCGAAGAATTGCATCGTCGAAATAAATAATCACCGATTTTCGCGCGCCGCTGCGTCCATTCGGGAGAAAATCCGTGGAAGTTGGCGAAACGCGGCAAACGGAATAATTTGCTTGATCAACCGGTGTTTTTAACAATGCCCCGTCGCGACAGAGCTCGGATCCGAAGGGAGAGAACGGGAAAGAATTACAAGGGGGATACGCGGAAAAACGTTACTGCGCAATTACGTCGGCGGAAGCGCACCCACCCCCAACTTATCCGCTAAATTATCTTCGTGGTAACATCCGAAACGAGCGGCACGGAAGTTCAACGCTCGTTAGGCACGTGCGCGGCGGGGCCTTGCCGTGAAGTTACGTCGTTACACGACGGGGGAAAACGTCTCTCCGGGAGAGAGAACACCGGGAACACCGGCTGTCTAGCCGGGCACACGCGAACGGATGTTGTTACTTTCCCTCCTCTTCTCCCATCCTCGTCCCAACCTCTCCCGTTCCTCAAATACTCTTAATAGGGCACGACACACACACGTGTTTTAAGTTCCCGAGATTACGCTTGTTCGTCTACCGCGTTAACATGATAAGCGCCGCTTCAACGTGTTACGGGGAATGTCATAACGTCTCGCGCCGCGAATAAATTTCCGAGATCAATTCTCGGTGTTGGTTGGCGCGACACGCGACGTGTGGCGCGGACCTCCGACGTTTACAAAGTCGATAGTACGTGAAATATTAACATTTTCCGAGTTTTGACGAAAATACCGAAATGAAAATATTCGAGAAGAGAAGAAAAAAAAAGTTACATTGATAATATTAATAAGATTCTATAAATTTTTCTCTCTCTGTTTTCCTATTTCAAGATTTCATATTTATTTTTTATATTTCAAGTATAAAATTATAATTTCACATTAATTTGAAATTATCTAAGCTACACACAGAGGTCCTCAATTTCTCAGTTTCGTATGAATTTTACATGTTATCTTCAAATTATAAAAGAATTAAAAAAAAAACCGTGTTACATTGTTTTATCAGATTTTCGTTTTGAAAAATATATTATATTTAATATTTATAAATATATTTATATTTTTATCAAGTTTCATATCTTCTTATCCATTTTTTATGTTCTATTCTCGTGTGGAATACATAAATAAAAAGTATCAAAAATATCGGACGACATAAAATACCATTAACAAATTCATAAAATATTTATAAAAACATTGTCTATACTTTGTAATAATTTGAAGATATTCATGAAGAAACGTTATAAAAATTTACTAAAATAACGTAACGTTTATTTTTAACTATAAAATAACGCGTGTTTTTGTTTTTTTTTTTTTAATCGTCTGCAGAAAAACCCAAATGCTGATAAGGCAAGTCGACTCGCGTGCTCTATCGCGGAGTTTTGATATAAATGATAATAAGCCAGTCAGACGTCGACCGGGGACGAAACACACGCGAGCTGTAGCGGGATTCCCTTCAGTCACGGCATTCGCGGCTTCGATCGTAGCCAACGGCAACGACGCGTCCCGCTTTCCCGCCTTCGTAATTCTATGCACGTAATTCCATCCAGCTTTGGAATGGCGCCTTTGTACGGGCGACGCATCGAGTTTCCTCGACGCGCGCACACGAGCCGAAAATTTACGGAGTCGTTAAGATCGAGAGCCCCGCGAGAAACGAGAAAAAGATCGAAACGCGAAAACTAAGAATCGTGCACTGCGCCGTTTGTGCGAACCAACACAAAGAACGTTTCTACTTCATGCGTGTTTCGCATGCCAGATTCGACGTTCAAGATTGATAAATACGAGGTTTTCCATAACTCTCGAGTCGGGGAAATTATCGGTGAGCCATGCGTCAAGAAGGAAATCAATCTCGCGGGAAAGAGAAAGGGGGAAAGAAAGAAACAAAAATTTGTCTCGCAATAAACTTGCAAGTCGTAAAAAAAACTCTAAGTCTTTCTTTCGAAGAGAACACACAGCATTTGACATGCGAAAAATTATATTTGGATAAAACGATTTTTCGGAAAAAAAAAAAAATGTAAACTTTTGCACAAACGCGGAAAGCTAGCTTCAATCTACCGTTGCTTCGTAATTCTTTTTGTGAGATTTCACGAAGGTTCGTAGAATTTTGATCAGAACGCGACTGCATCGGAGGGAAGAGAAAAAAGGGGGATACAGACTAACGACGGTATTACGTAAGAAGCACGTATCGAGAAGCCGAAGCTTTTCAGTTCCCTGTCTCGCGTGTGATGAAAGAAAAGACAAAGCGAAAGATCAAGTGTCCTACCGACATCGGCGGGACAGGGAACTAACAATGGCCGAGCCGAAGCCCTTCTGTGAAGAAAACAATACGGTTCGCTTCGCCACGGCCAAGAGAGAGAACGCCACTCCTGTCTGCGCATAGCGTGCAGGGCTGCTCGTAAACTTGCTTGCACTACTGGTCGAACTGTTATTTTAGTCGGATATTTTGAAATATTACTGCGATATGTGGAAAATTAAAATTCGCAGATTTGATTTACGCGCGCGAAAACTTTTCTTATCGCACAGATTTTGTCTCGTTTTTCTTGCATACGCGCGCACGCACACGCACACAAAGCCAGTTTTGAATATTGGCGGATTAACGCGCGCGTCTCTCCCGCCAACAACAATGTGATCAATCAGATGTGCAAATTATTTTATCAGAGACGCAAAATCGATTTATCGCACAACCGCGCGAATGTTTGCTCGTGGCATACTGAGCTGCGGCCCTGGACATACATGTGCAGGTGTCTCTTCGTCCGTATATACGACGTGTCGCGCACATACACTCTCGACGCGTGCATACCGCAGTTGCATACGTACGTACGTACGTAACCGCATGTACATATCAGATATATATATATATATATATATATATATATATATCAGATGTATATATTATATATGCGACTCCTCTCACGCGCGCGGAAGACGCGCGAGATGCTTCGCGTCAACCACCAGGCGCTATATCGCACTCGAAGACTCGATACGAGAAACGATATCCGCGGGAACGTTTACTCTCACAACAAAATCCGCGGGCGCTCGTGCCATTTCCCGACGCGGCCGGATGTAAAAATCGCGTTTGTCACCGGTTGCGCGGTTGGCTGCGAGTGAAAAGCAATCCCGGGACGCGGGAGAGTCACTCGCCGCGGGTGAATTAAATCGGGATGTATTACCTCCCCGGAATCCCACCCACGCGTCCCACTTTGTTAACTGCATGAGTTAATTGCGGCCGGACGCGAGCTCGCGTATAATATCGCGAACTAATATCACGGCATATTGCAGTTTATAATATAAACATAAATCGTTTATGTGTTATATAAATTATGTGGTTTGCGCCGGTAAAACGAGAGATTGATGATGATGGCAAATGCCCGGAGACGATTTGCAATCGAAAATTATAGAAATTTCCGAAATCACGAATATATCGCGTTCAAATTTAATTGACAAATTTAATTGGTTAATACTAGTGTGTGTTGAGGAAAAAGTTTCGGGAAGGAAAAAGTTTTCGCGAAGATTCTCCTTGAGGAGCTGTTAATTTATATTTTTCAGATTCACAAATTTCGTTTTGTTTTAGCAAACTTGCCGGAAAAAAATGCATCTTTTCCGGTCACGAACGTAACCGAAACAACAACAACAACACACAGTGCTCGTAAGACTTTATTAGTCTTATTAATTAAATGAACCTTCATGTTTCCCATTTGTTTAGCGCCAATTAAATTCGCAGATGATGGTTATGTCGTGGTAATCAATTCATTAATTAACGAACACGTCTCGTTTTTCCATTAATTAATTCGCGGGGGTATTAGGATTGAGGGCAATTAATCCGCTTAGGGTTTTACCCGATGTGTGGTGGAGTTTCATAACAACGTTCGGTAATTTTTAATTAGGACACACAGACAGACACACATACATACCGCAATCGGCAAATATCGCATCGCTGGAATTTCGAACACGTTTAATTGAAAGCTGGTTCTCAAAGAGCGATCGTGATTTTATATAATTTAACCGATACTATATTATCATTTCAACGTTAATTATTAGCCACTTTGCAAACTTTCCAGTAAGATTTCTTTACGAAAAGAGACAGTAAGAGAGAAAAGCTCCGAGGATTGTACGCTCGAGTCTTGTCTTATTTTCTCGTCTTTGAGGTATATTCGTCGTCGTTATTGCGAGAAAGCTGCTTTATGAAGAACTTCTGACAATGTAAGCAACGATGCATTGTACGCCGCAGCGAAAAAAAATAGTCGTTCTTAGCAATTCGCTCTTTCTCCTTTTACATGTCTCTCCTTCCTTTTATCGCTTGCCGCGCGCACGCTTTATTAGCGCGCGTTCTTCAAGAGTGCAGTGCTTGAAGATTGGCCGAAGATTGTTATAATATGACGTAAAAGAGGAAAGAATGAAGTGTCTGTGTAAAGTTTATGGGACGAATCTGTACGATCTGAAACGATCAAAAGACGCGTTCTCGACGAACACTTTGTGCAATTTGCTTTTCACTTACAAACAGCAGAAACGACAGTGTTACGTGTGTGCGTTAATTAGGTATCGCGAGATGTTGCACGAAGCAAAAATACGCTCACCGATATTTTCGTCTCGTGACGCGAGGAACGGAGAAATTGCGAGATGATGCGCGTAACGAACGATCCTCGTGTAAGCGACTTTCCGTCAATGAATCCGCTTCGGTCTAATAAAACGAGCTCTTCTCGCAACATGGCGCAAACTCCATTAGTCGATATCGCGTACACGTTACCTACGTAACGTGTATGTAATGTGAAACAATTTCTGAACCGTGTTTATAAATTTCGGTCGTGTGTTGCTGCATGCACGGACAAAATGCGATATTTGTTCAATCTGACTTTTCGCGAAATTCGTTAATCTGATTTGTTAAGCCGGTGACACAAAGCTTACACAACCAGATTGTTAATATCTTTCGTGTCTCGCAGAAAAATTGAATTTTATACAAAAAATGCAAATAAAATGATATTTGCCTACGCGACAAGTAGTTTTCAGCGGAACGTGATAAAATGAAACTGTTTGTTAAAAAACGTGTGAAAATAATAAAGAAACAACAGTAAAAAAAAAAAAAACCTTTTCGCATTATTATTTTCGTTGTGAACGTTTATATTGATACGAAGTTTCCATTAAATCCGAACGAGGAAGAAAACCGCGAGCGGAGAAAATAATTTCTGGCAAAATCAAAGACGTACCGCGAGACTCCGGTCGTCTCCACCGCGCGTGAATCCCACGGCGCGGGAATTGTTGCTTCTTTTCTCTTCCTCGCCTCGCAATTTTTCGTCTCGCGCCTCGAAAGAAAGAAAGGAGTTAATGGAGACGTTTTCGAGATGTTGGAAAACAGAGAAAGAGAGAGAGAAAGACAGAAAAGAGTCGGCAAGATCAACGACCTACTTCAGACCACTAGGCGTGCCCTTTGTCCCTTGAAATCGCTGCTATTTGGTGGTCTCTCGAAACAATTACAAGCCGCTTTTCAGTGGTATGAGTCCGCGACATTCCGAACGCGGTGCGCCGCGAAAAAATTCGAACATTCATTTGCGGAACGAGCGAAATCTAGTGTTTGCGGGTGCGTACGTTTCTTTTACAAAGCAAAGAAACGTCGACTTAATAATATAAAAAAAAAAAAAAAAACAAAAATGTCACAAAGCGTGTTGTAATATAAAAATATAAAAGTGTGTACTAGAATTACACAGGAGAATACAAAAGAGTATTTTTTTTTATGTTTACTTGTTTTTATTTCTTAAAGCGTAATATATGCGATGTAATTTATATAAAATTATTTTATTACGTACTTTCCTTGGGGCGCGTTTTCTCTTATCTGTTTTTCTCTCATACACGTTATTGAGTTTACTGCATATTTTATTACATTTCTGATTCAGAAAACTCTCGGAATATCGTACCAAATATCTGTGCGCAAGCACAGTTGTGTTTCCTTCATCATAACCGACGCGATGGCATTCTTGAAATTCTAACGTTAAAAATACAATCGTTTCCACTCACGTTGACCCGCTTGCGTTATTTATTCCTCCGGCACATTCTGGATTCAGACTTAAAGTATTCGCACTTCGTAATCTCTCTCGTGGATACGAAGTATCTTAAGAACACCGGTAACTCTTGGATGTGGGAGGAGAGGAGGGGAGGAAAAAAAAATGGCCGGAATAAAAATTGTAGAACTTGACGGAAGGCGCGGTGGAATGTTACGATAATTCATGATACCTTTTCCGGTTTCTCGTGAAGAGATACAGAGTCGCGTCCATTTATTTCTTTCGCAAAGAAAACGGGAAATCTTATTTTTTCACGGCAAAAACACATCTCGGTTCTTCGCGCGGAAAACCTTATAGCGTCTCACTCATGGGAAACATAACGCTCTCTTCATTCAATATTATTTTCTATATTTTGTGCGCCTATAAAAAAATAAAACATCCATCTCAGTTTCCGTTTATCGATATATGTACGTGGCGTCGAGAGACAGCTCGCCTCGCGCGAAAATTTCGTACGTTCGTAAAATAATGATATGATACGTTCGTTACGAATTGGAATTTGGAAGCGAAATGAAGGGTGGAAAAATTTGATATCCCGCGCGCAGAGAAAATTCTCCTCAAACTTCATTCGAGATCCTTGCGCGAGAACACATCCGCTTGAATTTTACAACTGGCTGGCGAAGAGCGTGTATCGCGCGGATTCAGTCTCGTTAGCGGGAACGCGGGATTATCGGACGTGAATTCTGAGCCGGCGCGCGTTTCATAATTTATCCGCGCGAATGATGCTGATGAGAGCACAGATTTCCATCGATTCTCGCGAGAGACGCGACAGACACGCCGCGCACGAAATATATCAAATTATCAATGGGTCCTTTCAGCCGGGGAAAATCGCTTGCCGTGCGCACAAGCGACGATAATGGACGCTTATGAGCCGATAATGCGATAACTGGATATGTAATATCTTGCGAGCTCGGTTCAATTGCTGCATCTTAGAGCGGAGTGGTAGACATATATATGCGGATGTGCACTTTGGTAAATGCGCGCGCGATAGCGATGCGTCTTCTCGCGCGCAGCCGTTACGCTCGTACACACGCATAAATATGTATGCGCGAGAACGCGGCGGATACCGAGCGGGTTAATGCCACGATTTGTTTTTTTTTTTTTTTTTGAACGAACCGTGGTTCACGTGAAATTTTTATTGCCAAAAAATTCCTCGATAGGATTTTTGACAAAGGATATAAGAATCGCGTGTCTCTCGTTTCAACGTGTACTTGTATTTATATCAGTTTTATTTTTGTATTTAAAAAGCGGAAAATTGCGGTGTTTTTCTCTTTTTCAAATTGAACTGAATTAAACTTTGACAGCTCTGTGATTATTTATACGCATTTGTATCAACGTGAAAAATAATTCCGAGGCGTGACAATACGTCCAAAATATGTACGTTGAAAATCTCTAAATGGAAAATGTCAGTCAATTGAATTAGAGAAAGAGAGAGAGAAAGAGAAAAAAAGAGAAAGAGATTTTATACTTATCGATAATCGATTTATTTACTTATCTTGCTTATTTTCTCGTTTTATATATTTTCGTCTATTATTTTCAATCAATTAAACGTCACTTTATTGAAATTGATTACATCGAGTCTGTGACTTTGAGTAATCCGAAAATTATTCATGAATTTCATCAACGGACTTATAGTCCGGGTACCTGGGTGTACAGAATAGCCGGTCGATACTAACTACTGGATGTATAGAATTAGACTTCAGCCGCAGCCAGAGGTATTATTTTCCAAATTAACATCGCGCACTAAATACGCGGGAAATATCTAATTATAATTTAATGCGACTAAAAACTTCTTTGCAAAACCAAGACCGGAGTGAGTGGCTGTTTTACATTAAATTTAATCCAAGTTAAAGAAAAAAATTGCGTTTAAAAGCGTGTACACATGTGTAAAAATTATAGTTTATTCAATTTCTACAGAAATGTAATAAAAGAATTAACGCATATGGAAAAAGTCATTTACCAGACAGCATCTCATGTTACATGCATGCGTACGGATATCATTTAATTCTTTTTTTAATTGCATTTCTGTTTAGCGAGTACAATCTATTTTTTTTAAACTTATTTTTTTCCGAGAAAGAATATAATCTCGATATATAATTACGCTACATCATTCCGTTGTTCCCGGCTAGTTCGCAACAGGCTGCTCAATCAAATGTTTCAACGCGAGAGTTTCCCTCTTTCTTTTTTTAAGGAGGGAAAATTTGATGTCCCGAAACACATTACGCGTTGTATTAAAAATGCAACAGGCTGTGCTTACGTTTCGCTTTCGATGAGACAGAGAGCACGTCCAACAACGAATTTTTCGCGGAAAAGTTGATGCAAATTTTTTATGCAACTTTCCGGACGGACCGAATTGCGAACGTATGCAGTTTCAGATAGTTCGATGCATCTGTGCCGTAGCAAAAAAAAAAAAAAAAAAAAAAAAAAACGTTTTTATCTTGTAAACGATAGCGCAGCAACCGCGTCACGCTTTGTGCGACATCGAAAAATTGTGTCGCAACTTGTTAAGACTGTTCAGCGTGTCTTTTTTTTTTGCCGTCATACGCGCGATTTCGAAAATCGGCGACACACAAATATAACACTTACTCCGCGATTTTAGTCGACGGGACAAATAAACGAACGAACTTTTTGTTGCCGGAAAATTTTTGAGATGTCCCGCGAAGAAAATCGGCGCGATTCTCGTGCAACTCAATCATCTCGTACAAATTACCTGTTGTCGAACATTATTCGATCGTGTTTTCCCCCCGGTTTAACCAGATCGGCCAATTAGGTAGGCGCGATTTATCCGCAAACAGCAAGAATTTAACGACATTCGAGCATCCGGACTCTCCGTCGAGCGTTACAATGCCCACTGGAGACGCGCGTGGTTAATCTGCTTAATCTAGCGTGCGGAGCGCGCCATTTTGGCAGTTCGCCAACCTCCGTTCCGGGGCTTCGGGGGTTATCCAGTGGCCGAAGATCATCGTAAACGTAGTATAATGGAACCGCGTTGCGCGAAATGGTCGGCAATTGTCCGACGATTGCTTCTACGGCGAGACCGAAAGAGGCGATGATTGCTGGGTTCTTCGGGTTCAGTAGGTACTTTTCTCGGATAGTCCCGCTCGCGAATATTTTCAGAGTGTATGTGTGTGTGTGTGTGTGTGTATGAGTGTGTGCAGCGGCGAGATAATATCGGGGAGTATGAGATTTGATTTTCGACCGATAGTTCTCTCTGGTTTCTATGGAGTCCCGTTTCTATTTTCTCGTTTCTTGTATGACACTTGTATAAGAACTCTGTACAGTATATATATATAATATTTCCGTCGTTTTATACACGGAATCAAAAATCGCACGACTGGCAAGATAAGTTCATTTCCGCGACGACAAAAGTGAAGCGAAAATGTGGAATAAAAGAATCCGTTTTCGGATTGCAATTTCATTTTATTTTTATTTTTTTTTTTATGTTTGAGTGATAATATCCAATCTTTGTATATTATTTACATGGTGTTGTAAATAATATATAACGGAAATAACAATGTCACATAGAAATTACTGCGCTACGACGCTTTAAAGCTTTCTTTTTCGCGCTGCGCAGCGGTTAATGGAACTATTATAGTAAGAAATCAATGCAAGATCATTTAATGCGCGAAATAATAATTCTCTCTTTCTCTCTTTCTCTAAACGTATTTTTTATTGCTACTCAAGATATCACAAAAACACAAACTGCTGTTGTTTCCGGGAAACGGATATTTTCGGTCGCATGGTGACACGGAAGTTTCCTTGATTTACGTCCATTTGTAACGAGAAAACAAAGAGGACAACGAGGATGAAAGAGAGAGAGAGAGAGAGAGAGGCGAAAAAAATAAATTCTTCCACTCATCGCGCGCAGATTCAACCATGACATAAATCACGACAAAGCCGCCGCGCCGTTTCTCTCTCTTTCTCTCTCTCTCTCTCTCTCTCACGCGATGGCGGACAGATGATGCGGAATTAGTGCCGAGCTGCACTCTCTGTAATATTAAAAGTCCGTATAATGTATTGCTATTAAAATGTAGCGGCCTGAACTTACGTCGCGGCAGCCGCTAGTAAATTTTTGTTTCGCGGATAAGCTCGTCGGAGATACTATTTTCGTGCTTGAAAAAAAAAAAAAAGTGAAAAGTAGACTGCGCGCCGCGCTGCTCTCTCGTCCTTTTTTGCGTTTCACTGCCGCCGCATTCGCATTAATTCCCGAATAGCGCCTGAAATTTATCACTATTAAGTCGTCTCGTTTTGCCGGGCCCCATTGTTTTGCCCGATCTTAATTCTGCGCGCGCGAGTACGTCAACGAGAGTCATGACAACTCTCATGTATTCACGAGCGTAATTGTTTCCCAGTTTAGTTTGACGTTTTTTCTCTTTGTGACTTTTCTTGTGGCATCGCGCAAAAAAAGAGCGAGAGAAGAAATGCAATATCCGTTATCGCGATATACTCTTTAATTTTTATTAAATTTTAACGGCAATCGATAATTATCGGCTAAAGTTTGCGCGAGTTCGCCGGGATTTGTCGAAAACGAAAGTTTCCGCAATCGGAGAAATATTTACATGTGTAACGGGAAACGCGGAAGTCTCTCGCGTCGCGTTGGTAAAATAAATTAAGCTCGTTAGATCTTGCTCAGGGAATCAACGGCGACGACTTGGTTTGCAGGTCGCGTTTGCTTTAAACCTTCGCAAGCGGAATTAAACCGGCAAGGCAACGCCCACCTTGCGGTTTTACCCCAAGCCGCTCAGCGAGGCTTAATTTGACCACGCAGAATAACAAGGTGACGAGTAATCCCGTACAGCGAGTCAATATATAAAACACACGCTGCGGTGTTGTGACGCGGCATTCAAAGCGCGGGGCGTCGCATGTCCCTTTGATTTGCACGCGTTCACTACGAGACATTAACGGTAACGATTTATCGGATTGTTTCGTATTTGTCGCACCGTATAATTCACGCGGTAAATACATGACGCAAGTATCGACAATTTTTCCGTAAGAAATTTTCTTTTTCTTTTAATCACGACGCGCGTCTCTCTCGTTAGAGCAATTTTAATTGTAGCTGCACACATACGCACGCGCGTTCGTTAATATGTAAATGATAAAATTACAAAAATAATATAAAAATAGAACATTTCCAGAAACATGTAAATATCACATTAATTTTCAGAAATGGTAAATATTAACGAATATTACTCATGTAAAATTCGATTTTATTATTTGTGTCGGCGATTGTTAATATTAATGATCCGTTTTTTGTTTTTTTTTTCTTCATTGCCGCATTTGTAATTGTTATTTACACTTGTTAATAATACACGTCGACGTATCAGTCGTGAATATCCATCGCGTATCGTAGTAACACACAGAAGAGATCGCTGTTGACTCATGTAAATAAAAGCAAAACAATATCCCTTAGCCGGGGTGGAAGCAAAAGCGTTGTTTTAAAGCAGAAGCATGAGGCGAACATAAAATGAAAGGATATCCGACATTTCGTATGAATAATCTGTTGCTTTCAAAGCATTTGTTTTCTGTTTTCATTGTGCGTGTATGTGTGTGTGTGTGTGTGTGTATTTTAGTAAGCACCGTCGCTCTCGAAATAGATATCAATAACACCGTCATACAAGCGTGGGCAGAATTACAATATATATCTATAAATCGCACCTTTTCATCTACGTATATATTTTCCACACGTGAATTCTCTATAATCCCGCATCTAAAACGATAGATCGGTTTCGTAAGCAATCGACGCGATATATTGTGACGTAACTGTTTATATTTTCGAGGAAGAACTGCGTCCGAACACGAGCGACGATTTTTCATGCGCGCGTCCATCATTATACGTGACCTGTTGCCAACTTCTTTAATTATACGTTGCATAATAATCGCGAATTTGTATGCATAAAATTGCAAAGTGCTTTATGTCGTCAAAAAACAACGCAGATCTACTTTACACCTTGCTTGCTTTTTTCCAAAAAACAAAATTAAAAAACAGAAGTGTGTAAACTTTCGAAAAAAATAAGTAATTAAGATTTGAGAGCTTTCGTGTGTGTGTGTGTGTGTCTCGTTAATCGTTTCGACGTGTTTGTTTCGATCTCTTTCCCGCTAACTGCACCCATTCTCCTAGAGATACCTGAGCACAAATGCTCGCGCGCCGCTGTATCGATAACTTATGCGCCCGCATCATGCGCGCGCAAAAAAACCGCGCAAGTAAAACGCTTGCGGTAAAAACGTTAGAGAACGTACTTGGAAACGTCCATCGCGCAATTTTTCCGCCGCTTAATCTCCACGCAATCCCGTGATGCAATATAAACCACTCTGCAAGATTAAACCGAATATCGAGCAGCTTAATTCGTACATCTCGGAACGTTCATAGTCGCGGGACAAAGATCGATACCGCGGCCAAACAACGCGGAAGAAAATGTGTTTCCACACGTGTTATATTCGCGGTTTACGTGCGCGGATGTAATCCTTATTTATCGCGCGCGCGCGAGAGCGAGATACATAGTATATAGTACTTACGCGTTTAAAATCATCGAAATTGAAATTTACACAATATCCAATAAAATCCTGAGAAGTTGCGTCAATCCCGGGTAAATTTCTCTCTTGCGCGAAATGTCAATATGCAAAGTAGATATCTGCATAGAGCGATATACATGCCGGTTCCAACTAAACCGGAGCTGAGCCCGGGGTTTCCAGCTACTAGTTTGACATCGATAATCTTGAAGTAGGTATATCGACTTTTCGAAATAAGCGCACCCCCTCCCCCTCTCTTTCCCCTCCAGCATTCGGTTTACTAGCTCGAAATCTCAGATATTGGCGGTCTCTGTGCGTGCGCGCATCTTTGAGAGGATCATCGTTACACATTATCTTCAGGATTCGCGCGGTGTACACAGGTAGAGATTGGATTATCGGGCGACGAGAAGAAGAGAGATAACTAACGACGAAATGGTTTTGCAAGTTTTACGCGCCCGCGTAAAAACTTGATGAAGTAAATTCATCAAGTCCATCGAGAGAGATAGAGAGAGAAAGAAAGAGAGAGAAATTTCATTATCGGTCTGATATTCTGTTACTTTGACATTCTCTTTGAGTCATTCTTCTCATCGAACTATATTCAATTATTATTTTATACGTACATCGAACTGACAATGGTGCGTCACATTTTCATCGACTTTAAAAGTTAAAAAAAAAATCGATATATATTTTCTTCCCTTGTCTGAAGATAATTCGCGAGCTCGAAATTGCGAGAAAGATTTCTCATAACTTTCGTCGATTCGTAATTCGAAATCGTAGACTCACATCGATGTCGAAATTACGTTTCGTGTGTATGTCATTGGCGACGCTTGAGACTCGGCGAGTTGCCAAAGATCGACCGGGAACGTTTAACGTTATTTGCCGGAGAGCCGCAGCGGGCATCTCAAAAGGTTAAAAGTTTGTGATTACTAAGAGAGAGGGGGAGAGAGAAGAGGAGAGAGAGAGAGAGTGAGGGAAAGAGAGAGTGAGTGAGTGAGTGAGTGAGGTTTCGCACACCGAGTTTCCTGGGAGTTTCCGTGAAGCAGACAGGTGCAAACAGATCCGATCGCGTCGAATGCGCGGAAACTCCCGGGACCTCGAAAACACAGTACTCTTTCGACTTGGATGCTGTAAGTTTTGCGCGGAACAGAACAAAGAGCGACCGATGATGAGCAAGTTTTCAATTCTTCGATCCTCTCTCTCTCTCTCTCTTCCTCTATCTGAAGGACCCGCTTCTCCCGATCTCGAGTTTACTCTCGCGGAGAAAATCACTTGCCGACGTTTCGCGTCGATCTCGCTTGTTTATCGAGTTTAACTTCGTGCTTCTGAATGTGTTTTCTACGTTCCGACGTTGTTCACGGGATGAAAGATTACGCACGCGTCGTCTGATAACGTTACCTTTACTCTTTTGCGTAAATAATTGATTTTTTTTTGGACTCTAAAATTGCTTGAAGAAACTGTGCAGGTTTTACTGCCTGTTTACAGTCTTTATTTACGTACGAAATGTATATATTTGATAATTTATCTTTACTCTTATTATAAATAGAGTTCTCTCAGAAGAAGGAAGTGAAAAAACAACGTGTAAGTTTCTCAAGTCGATCCTACAGACCGAAGAATAAACCTTTGAAAAAACAACTTTTTTTTTATAAAAAGTTTTTATAAAACTTAATTAGCGAAATATTTTCTTTTTCTTTCTAGAATTAAGTAGAATCTTTCTTGTTTTTTCAAATTTAAATGAAAAAAAAAAAACCTACACCTTTAATGCGCCACCTTGCGTTGTTATGTTCGTCACCGGCTCACGTTTATTCATAGAACGGATAAGAAAATGGCACAATATGATGAAAAAAAAAAAAATAAAGAGCATCACTCACCCATCTGGCAGCGATCTCCGCCCCTTCCGAGAGGACACTGACATCTCTGCCTGAACGTTCCCTGCTTTCTTCTTAGATTCACGGTGTTGCCGTCGAGATCCGCCGCGCCGTCGTCCTCGATCTCGTCGTCGACTTCATCCCCGCGCGATTGCTCGATATAACAGTTTCCAGCCGGTCCGCAGTCCAAAGAACACGCCGGCTCGGTGCTCACTATGCTCTCCATCGTTGATGGCAGTTTTTGCTCCAGATTTGGACCCTGAATACATATCCCCCGGAAGAAGCATCATTATATATCTGAGTTTCCTTTTTTCTCAGAGAGTTCGTCGTATTGACTCTCGCGTGAGAAAAAAAAAAAAAATAACACTCAATATTTAAGAAGACATTGCGACGGTGCAAAAACGCAAGATTAATTTTCTGCGTACGTTGCGCGGAAGAGGGAGAGAAGGCTTTTATAGTAATGTCATTTATCATAAGATAAGAAAACAGTATATAACGCATTTAGCGCAACGTCACATTTATCTCAATTGACCCGTAATTAGTCACATTCGTACAGAATGCGTCACGTTTGCTCGACGTATTCTTCACGAATATGACTAATTATGAGTAACAGAATTAGTTTTTAAACAGAGCACGTATAAAAAAAAAAAACTATGATAGATACGATACACACATATTTCCATCCGAGCGCAACAACGGATAACTATATAAAATAGCCGAAAAGAGAGAAAGAGAGAGAACTGAATATTATTTATGAGTCGACCCGCTTTCTCGACATGCGCCTCTCATCATTTATTGATCCCTCTGCTCGCTGTTGTCGATTCGAGGAGGAGGCAAGAAAATTTTCAGAAATAATGGAGTGGTCTGCTGCATGTTAAAGAAAGCTGCAGCGGATGTGAAGTACCTGTTGCGTGACTCTTGGTTTTTTATTTGAAAAAGGCTTTTGAATAAAGATCGGAAAGACTTGCATACACGACAGCGTGTATAATATAATACTTAACGTTGAACGTTGAACGAAGCGAAATGATAAATTTTATTTATCTATCGACGAGATGAAGAGAAGCCTCGCGAATCTCTCGAACTTGATTCTGTGCGAAGCACACACAGCACGTGTGTTTAACGCGATATTATATATCAACATTTGCGTATCAATTTAATTTTATTGAATTTTAATAATATTCTCTTTGTAACCGATCGCACAAAAAACAATGTTAATATTCATTTGCAATGAGTATGTTCGATGTCCAATTGCCATTTGATATTTCGCGTATTTTATTAAATAAAATTACACACAAATATATATACATATTATATACATATGTATGTGTTAATTGTATAATTATATGTATGCAAAAATATTTATATTTGTGTTCTCTATGTGTTTAATTAAACGTTTCCAGTGCTATCATACGGGATTGTTGAACGCGTTATTTATAACGTACACGTACGAGAGACACTTGTGTCAGATTATTATCTGAAAAACCCTCATCGAACGTTTGATCATTTGTAAAATTGCATTTCGCAACTTTTAGCTGGCGTCGCGATCATTAATTTGCGTTCTCGAAGGAGAATTTCGGGGTCGAGGATGTTAGGTCGTCTCGATTTCACGTAATCGCTATTTCTATCGCACATAGATCTCGCACATATCCCATTTACGTCTCTGCGAATGTTCTGTTCGCAGTGTCAAAGACGACGTCGTCGTCGTCGTCGACGCCGGATCGATTCTCTCCCGATTTAGCCCGAATACGGACAGCACGTGGACGTATCAATCAATTAAGTCTTCGGAGTTAGTAGT
This sequence comes from Pseudomyrmex flavicornis, assembly GCA_014825475.1. NCBI lineage: Eukaryota > Metazoa > Arthropoda > Insecta > Hymenoptera > Formicidae > Pseudomyrmex > Pseudomyrmex flavicornis. The sequence continues at coordinate 18,973 of QVNW01002272.1, forward strand.
TGAGTTTCTTGCGATATTGACTGTTCCCACGTATGATATCGAACGTTTCCTTTGGGTCAACCGAACTGTGTTTGCGTTTACGTACCAGTTAGTCAACTCCGTGAATCGTGTTGACGTACCTCGTATCTTTGGCGACCGCGCGCGTATCTCACTTCGCTTTTCGTATGTAAAAAATTACCTTTGATTTTAATCGATTTAGCGAATCAAACACAAATGAGACGAAGCTGTAATCAATTTTGGCAAAGGTCGCGAAGAGAGAACGAGAAAGAAAGAGAGAGAGAGAGATCTCCGACAACAAATACGTAGCAAATATAATATTAGTTTTATATATTTTTCCGTGCTTTTCTCTCAAAAATATATTCTCGTATTTTGAAACGATATTCTTGCGCGTCACTTTCTATATTTTTCGTGTTGTTTATTAACCGTGTCCCTCAGACACGGTCTCGCTTTCGAATGTTTTCGAAACTCGCGAGTCGGTTTAATATATACACACGCACACACAAACAACTATCACGTGAATTCAAAGAAAGAATCACTGATGAGATTCGAGGGGGATTTATTGATTATCGTGTTTTTTTTGTTTTTTTTTTTTATCGAGATTTTGTTTCGAACGTTTCTTACCGGATTTTTCGCCGCAATATCACTACGCAATTTCTCACGTAACAAATAGCAGAGAGTAACGCGTTGCAAACGCTTATGCAAGCAATACGACAAACCAACTCAGAGAGAGAGAGAGAGAGAGAAAGGGAAAATATGGTGAGGTGATGTTACCTGTGACGTGGTGCGCAGCTCGATCCGATCTGCGTCGAAACGATTCTCCTCGTTTATCCTCGTCGCATTCGCGGTGGAATTCTCAGCCGGGCCGTCCAGATGTATCGTGAAGGTGGCACCGCGCATATAAAGGATGTCTTCGACCGCGTCCTCGTCATTGTCTGCGTTCGCCTCGTCGCTCTCGAGCTCGCCGAGCTCGCTCGTCGACGGCGACGTCGAGTTGAGTTCTGCAAACAGGTACAGGTGGGTCGGTCGTTTTTGTTTGAGAAAAAATAAAAACTCAACACAGCAAACTCGAAATGTCGAATAACGCGAGATAACGCGGGAATTGCTCGCTTCGATTCGCTTTGTGCCGGGGAAAAAAAAATCATCGAATTTCGAGCTTTTACACTGCGTTTGTCATTTTTTTTTTTTTCAATTAGTCACATGTGATAGTTGATATCGCGTTCTTTGAACGTTCGCACGCTGCGGGTTAGTTTTGTAATCATTTTTGTTTTCTGCCGATTTGTTGCTGGTTTTACAGCGCGCGATCCTTTAAATGGAAAATCGCACGGAAAAAACTGACTATGTACGAATAAATTACAATACACACACACACACACACACACACGCGCGCGCGCGCGTTGCTATCGATATATGTTTGTCAGGAAAAAATACAACAAATTTATAAAATACAATAAAGTAACGTAAATGCGCGATAGTTGTGAAAAGTTTTTGCTCCACTTCCTCGGTTCAAGTTAACGTCTCGTCTAACTCTGTCGAATGCGCAACCGATTGTTCATAAACAACAAAGCATGAACATGCAGTTCTTCCTCCCCAATGTAGCAAATTAGTCTGCTAATTAAAAAAGAAAGTGAGACGCTAATGAAGCCGGGCGAACGCGCGCGCGCGCGCATTTGTATCCGCAATTGCAGTAACTCGACGTGGCGTTTATCAAGTAAATCGTTAATTGGAACTAGTCTAAATTTACCGAGTCCAGATTCGAATATATAACTCGCATACGGGGATAATGATCCTCGCTTTTGCCCGCGCGAGTAAGTGGAACGCGCGGTAAATAAATACACTTTTTCTGATTAAAATGTTAACGGTAAATTTCACGACTTAAAAACTTTCATTTCAAAACTTAAACGGAGAATCGAGTTTTCTTTCAGAAAAAGAATTTTTGAAAAAGACTTTTTCCACAAAAAGCATTTTTTTTTCTCGGTTTTTTTTGCGGGAATGCCAAAATACAAATTGCCAGACACAAATATACAACGTATGCACGTCACCGGTACGTGACGATTATCGATTATATTTACATGCAAACGATATATATACCGCGTGGAAGAAATACGTGGAATAGGATAGAAACAAAACGAAGCTCTACAACCATCCGCTTTCTGTCTGCCTCGACTCGATCACTGGCATACCGTTCACATTCACCCCTCTCCGATGCTAAGACTAAGAATCCCCGCTGTGTGTTGCACAGCGTGCAGCGATCGATTCGCCGCACATGCAACTGACGCGGCGGCGGCAGCGACACGAAGTGAAGGGTCGTTAGGAACTTATCCATTGATCACATGTACAGGTATCGATGTACCTATGTGCAATGACTCACACGAACATAGGCTGGATAGTAGTGCCAGCAGGATGCTGGGATAATGCTCCTCTAGTTCCTTGAACGCTTACCCAAACTCTCTCTCTCTCTCTCTCTCTCTCTCTCTCTCTCTCTCTCTCTCTCGGTCATGGAGAGAGGAAGACGGAAGATAAGAGAGAGAGAGAGGAAGAGAGAAAGAGGAAGAGAGAGAGAGAGAGAGAGAGACAGAGAGCAACCCAAAACCCTTCGCGATCGCTCAGGGTGAGCTCGCGAACTTCGGGGCGCTTACTAAGAGGGAGAAGAGGGGTTGCTCGGCGTCGATGTAAGCCGCGCACCACTACGTGCGCCGCATCGGAAATTCGTGTATAGCGTTAATTTGGTTATTACCGGGCTTGCGGAATAATAAGCGCCCCGGACCAGCAGCGAGCGCGGCCGGCGGGAGCGGCAGCAGCAGCGCCGAAAGTCAGCGTCGAAACGAGAGATGCATAGCGCGTGCACACAGAAATCGATGCGACCAGCAGCGGTAGCGCGGAGCGGTTTCGGACGCCTCCTCGTATTGAGTTTCACGTTTTCGAGAGAATTTATTTGCGCCGACCGCACGCGCGGTCCCGAGACTACTACGTGCGCTTTGCGAAAACACCGTGTTTTCACCGTGTTCAAAAAGCAACGCTAGTTTCTCGCGGAAACTTGAAACAGTCGGTCAGTAACTCCTGAATATGTAACGTAATACACTCCATGAATAAAACTGTGCTATTGCCGCCGCCTTTGCGAGGTTTGCGAACCGGTCATCGAGGATCGCGACCCCTTTTGCTAGCGCAGAAAAGCAGATCAACGATCGTTTTTTTTTTTTTTTACGACAAACGCAGAAAATTAGAAACATGGAAAAAGTTGAAATCAGATATTTTGTGCGTCATTACAGTTTGAAAGTTCCAAATGCGTAGCAATTTTAAACACTAGATATTATTTCGTGTAATGGAGCGTCTATGTGACTTGTTTTAGAAATATAATAATTACCGTTTGTATAACAATAATAGACAATAATTGTGGAAATTAAAGTGGTCGGTTTTACGAAAACTATGGACTTTCAAGAGACCCACTCAACCGTTTCTTTTCAACGAGGTTCCCCGCTGCGATATTTGCCCGCGATATCAAGTGGCGGTGCGCGCCTCGGCATTTAATTCGGTCATTTAAAATTTAATAGACCCGTCGTCATATACGTCGAAAAGCTTTCGATTCCCCGAAACGCTCGTCGAACTTGTTCGAATTCAAAGACCTTTGACGCGCCGACCATTTTCATTCAAATGACGTCCCCCCGCCTTTGATTTAATTGACGCTAATCTGAATTTTATAAATTCATAAAACGTCCTAAAATGTAGATGCGAACGCAAAACCTTCGAAGGATAGACAAGTATTGCGCGTTTACGATGTGGGCTTTACAAAAATAAATCAATTCAGTGGAAAAATACACTTATGGTCAGCCAAAGATCAGTGGAAAAACATGCTTATGATCAGACGGGAATTATCGCGAAATAAATTTATTAGTGAAACTTAATTTGAAATAAAATATCAATTATTAAATCATAAATATTTGTCGAGCATTTTGTTTTGGAAGAAGGTAAAAGCAGAATTGCGCTTAGAATGCAAAGCCGGAATTCGCTTCGTATTTAAAAAGTATCGGTAGTTGGACGCGCGCGCACATAAGTGAAGCGATTGGTCCGAGTATTCCTGAAACTCCGGCGATTTCGACGGAAACGCGATTGCTGGATCGATTTAGAAAGGATGTTCATAGCGAGACGCGTTCCAACGTCGAACGTAATAGCGTTATTAAAGGAATGGCGATTGGAACGATCGCGTGGAAACTGTCGATGTTAAGCCGAGGGAACAATCGATGTTAATTTCGACGTTATGTTTATTGCGAACTCCGTAATGAGGCGAAAAGTCTGACGTTGTCAACGATCGAAGTTTAAGCAAAAGTCTGCGTGAGAAGAAGCTTATATACAGAAATAATGTTTGATTGACGATGTACGTAAGGAACATGTTCTAAAGGTTCATTAATTTTTCTATCGACATAAATTACGACGTAAAACAATTAAAATCTACTTTTTCAAACGTCGTGTAAGTGTTTCGACTATGTACATGTAATATTTTCCCGCAAATATTTGACATCGGTGCTAGCATTTGTTACACAATGTCGCTAATGAATTATATACATCGCTCGATGAAAAGCTAATATTGGTATTTGAATTGGCAACAATGACAAGTAATTCAATCGTACAGTTGATCACACGTCGCAGATAAATCGATGCAGACGTTAAAAAACAAGCCAATCAGACACCAGAGATAGGAAGCATCTTGCGGCGCATCGGCATTTAATTCAATCTCATCTCGGAAAATATAATTTTTCTGTAACAAACAGCCAGAGAGAGAAAAAGAGAGAGAGAGAGAGAGAGAGAGATTTATACGTAAAGAGATAAACAATTTTTATAATTTTCACGATTCAACAAAATTCGACTTCTGTGGATTTACTTCCATTTCCGCTCCGAGAAACGGATTAAAAAAAAAAAAAAAAAAAGAAGAGAGTTTTTAAATCTCATCTGATCTTCATCGCATAATCGTATCTTTCGGCACCATCAATTGTGATTTAAATCTATTTTCAAATCCGATTTAAAATCAGAATCAAACACCGCGAAAGTTCATGCAAACGATTAATTCGCGAACTATCCCGACAAGATAACCGTCGAAGATAACACGATTTACTCTTACATTCACGGACTGCGATACGTAAACTTCGCTATACCTACGTATCGTCGAGTGACCGCAAACATCCTTAGTTCCTGGCAAAGACAAAGCGTAGAGCCGGAGTACCATCGACGGTTATAGTGTATATATATCATTGTCTGTCTCGCAAATATTTCTCTTTGAGCTTTGGGAATTCACGGGAAAATCGCGATAATCCCCGGCGATCTGTCATATGTGGATTTTCGCGATCTCTCTCGGCGGCCGCGCGAACAAACTTTTATTAATACTCAAAGTTTTTTGATCACTTCACGCTCTGATTAGAAGTGAACTTTCGGAAAGTCAATTTTACGGGATGATACGTTTTATTTCTCTTTCCCGACGTATACCGGCCGCGCGACGAGAACTTTCTCGCGCGTTTGCGCCCTCGGAAAAATATCTCTATTATTTATTTTCAGACACACAATACTCTCCCGTGCCGTTTCTGCCTCGTAAAAGTACATTTAGCTCAATCAAAATAATCCTCAAAGTACTCGCGAAGAGATTGTTATACGCGAACACAGCGAAGTCGATATTTTAAGCACAAAAAAAAAAAAAAAAGAAAAAAAGAAACAATTCGCTAATGCGAGAATCTTATACGGAATTCAATCTCTGATACAAATCGGTGTGGGAACAAAAAGAAGCAACATTGATAATTCACGATAATTACAAGACGGGCAAGACAAAAAATCTCGTCGACTTGACATCGCGATAAGAGTGTCGCGTCTCGATCTTCTGCGTCACAGGTAATATCGGTATAACGGTTATATCGATTCCCACGCTGACGCTATAAACGGTAGCGGAATAATTCTTTTTCTCTCTTAGAAGGTAACGGGAGAAAAAGCTTAGCGGAGGAAAAAGAGACGATAAAGTGGAGAGAGCAAAGTAAAAGATTAAAAAAAAAAAAAAAGAGTCAGGTGGAGAGACTATGTAAAGAAACTAAACGGCAGTTTACAAGGGGATGTCCAATTAATTTCAGCTTCGAGTTATTGCAAGACACGGTTATCCCGCGCGAGATTGTCGGCCAAGAAAATCGTCAGAACGTCGATCTGACGGGACAAGATCGCCGAAAATTCGGCGTTTCGTAGAACCGCTAGAGAAAAATGATCAAAGAATTCTTTCTAAGTTACAAAACTCTTTGTCTTCCTAAAACTTGAAAAAATCGGAGATTAAGAAATTGCAGACTGACAATAAGATAATCGAATTAATCAATTTGACGGACTCATTTGATAGACATAAAGCGAAAAGGAAAATTAAGACGATATAAAAAATATTAATTTTCGCGTAAGTTCCGCGAAAGACAAGAAAAGAAGCTGTTCGTCGCATTGTGACGTCGCCGTGTTCGACGGAAAAGATCCGAGCGAACTCCGGACGAAGTTGCCAAATTAATGTTATTAAAGTTGACAATTGAATCGTCAGTGCGATTAAAATTGTCAAATTTGGGGCGAATGTAGACGTCAAAGTTCTGGCATTTTCGAAATTAGCAGAATCCGAAGTAGAAGAGATCCCGTAGTCGGGAACAGAAAAGAAATCGATTTATCCGATTTACGAAGCTCTTGCTAGAGATTGAAAATTAGAGTTAGAGATAAAATCAATATAAGAATCAGATTTTCTGCTGTGTGTGTATGTGTGTGTGTGTGTGTGCAGTAGCGTGCAATTAGCGCAAAACAGAAGAGCGATTTGGATCTGTGGCGAGAATGACAGCGCAAAAAGAAAGATTCGCATCGGGGATTTGCGTCAGATTCAGCGCGGAAGAATTAAATTAAGTAAGAAATAAAAAATGCTGATGTTTTAACAGAGAGAAACTTGCAATTAGAACGTCCGAGTCTTAATCTTCCGCGTAAAAGATCTTAATCGCACGTTCGGTAAAATCTCTTGGATATTATTTAACTTTGTGGAAGCGGAAAATTAATTCGGCACCCGGGAGAAAGCAATTTTGGCAACGTAATTACATTTGCATCAGACAGAAGAGGTTTCTGTGGATAAATTGAGGATATTTATCGTGTTATTCAATAATATATATGTGTTATAAGTGATACGCGTAAAATTTGTGTTATCTGAATAGAAATTTCACGAGGATGCGTTTTACTTATGCATAAGATAAGATTGGAAAGTTGTCAATACAGAGACAATTTAGCGTTACCGAAATACGCGCAAATTACTTTTTTATGTTTCATTACCTTTACAGATATCTGATAAACGTCAGATTGAAGTTCTTTAATTCAACGCTACAAACTGCAGTCACGATATGTTTAAAACTACAAATGTTCGCGTTTTGCTCTTATTATTTAATTATTCTAATTGTTGACAGTCTCATATCAAATTGTTTGTCTTGATTCAATTTTTTATCACGATTATTTGTGAGAAAACTTTTGAGGAATATTTTTTTTTCAAAGGATATTTTTAATTCTACAATGTTCGAACGTGTGTGTATGTAGATTTTACTTTGATACGAAGAAACGCGTTTTCTCTCAAAATCCGATCTCGCTGGAGAAGCGAAACGCACAGTGAGAGTCGCATTCCTGTTTGTTCGAGTTCTTAAGGAAAAATGGGTTATTGACGCGCTAGAACCAGAGTAACAAAGAAGAAACTTCGGTCACGAGTGTACCGAGATAAGCATTCCGCGATTCGAGGACAGACTGTAATAATGGAATTCCACGAACAATCAAATCGAAAAGCAATTAACGAGAAGGGGCGATCGTCGACGAACTTCCCACCGAATTTCCTGTCGCGTTCGTTCGTGAGAAAAACGTCTATTGAGTAAAACGGAATCGCGTAATTTTGTTGCGACGAGAGTTGCATCGACGGGTACAATGCATTCCTTTCGGATCGATAGTGCGCCGTAGTAGCGCGCGATTAAAGTATATATAAATCATTTGCACTACTTTACGCAGGTACACGTACGGAGTCCGGACTCGACAAAGTCGCAAGCAAAACAAACGCACGTAACGTTTACTGAAATTAAAGTGAAATGTCTAATAAAAGTTTATTTTGTCGATAAATTTTATGTTGGAAAAAAAAAACCGCGCATCGATTATGCGCGTCGCAACATTTATGGCAACTCGACGCAACCAACGCTTGTATGGGATTTTAAAACACAACTTTGTTGCATTTCGAAAAAACTCGGCACAAGATTATGAGCGGCGATAAATCACGGACGTCCCCAAAATTTTGCGTGATTTATGGATAATTTTACCGTATTTTTCTTACACAATGCCGCGACGCTCGCGTCCCTTCCTTCCCTTCTGCATTTTATAAGGACGCGAAATGTATTCAGCACAATTCTCGCGCGAAATGAGATATTACCTTTAATACGAGCACGGCACTGTAAACAGCTTGAACTTGAAATTGTCAAGATAAATCTACAAGCTGTACTCGAGCTTTTCGCCCTCGTAATTTTTCGACTGCGCGATAAATATAAATTTTACGTGCAGTTACGCGAGTGACGTTATTACCTCTGCCGTGAAATTGTTATTATTACTACGAACAAACATTATCGGAGATATTTATTTATTTATTTACGTTTTTTACTTCTTCTCTTGTTTCTCAGATGACTGAAAAGTCACAGAAAAACCGACACTTCGTCAATACATTTGTTTCTCATTTGACAAATCCGTGTTTCCGATACGAAAAATGTTAGTATCTCGTTCGCAGTTATTTTGCAGGATCAATAATTCCGTTCGCGAAGAGAACGATGCGAGACGAGACATCTGGCTAAAAAACTCGGACTTTCGCGATTTTCTTCGAACTCGGAGCAGTAACGTAAAGTAACGTAAAGTAGTAGACAATTTTTTATGAAGGAAAGAGGCAACCCTCGTCGCGGAGTTTTTGAGTTTCGAGACATATTTACAGATTTTCCGCGTAAAACTCCACCGTATAAAACTCTGTAAAAAAAAAAAAAGCTGTCGTACCGTATTTCTGCGAAACTTTCCGATGGATTTCCGATACGTGCGAGAATTGCGAGATATTATACAAAAACAGATATATTACTCGCGCAATTGAGAGGCGCGAAATGCACGCGCGGTATTTTTTTTTTTTTTTTTT